>SZWC01001717.1:35308-52516 GCA_023375785.1 Penium margaritaceum | reverse complement strand
TTCCACCTGCAGAGGTGAAGAGGTACAGAGGCAAAGGCGCAGGTGCAAAAGCTTAGGCATGGAGTTGCAAGCGCAGTGACGCAGGCGCAAAGACACCGGTACAAGGGCACAGGCCCGTGTAAAAAGGCAATGAGGTGAATGCACAAAGGTGCAATCATGGAGGCACAAGCATAGAGGCACAGGCATGGAGACACAAGTTGCGGAGATGCAGTCATTGAGGTGCAGGTGCACAGGAACTAGCGTGGAGACGCAGGCCACCGCACATTGGCACGGAGGTACTGTTGCAGAGGCATAGGCAAGAGGCATAGGCAAGAGGCATAGGGGAAGAGGTACAGAGACAAAGTTGCATGTGCAAAAGATAAGGGGAGGAGGCACATGCGCTGAGGTGAAGGTACAGATGCGTAAGCACAAAGGTACAGGCATGATGATGCAGGTGTGGAGGCGCAGGCGCAAAGGTGCAGTCGTGAGGCTACCACATAGAGGTGCAGGCACGGAGACGCATGTACGGAGGCATAGACAAGGAGGTGCAGGTGTGGAAGTATAGGCGTGTAGGAAACTGTGCAGAGGTGCACGTGCTGTAAAATGGGCGCGGTGTGCTAGTCTAAACCGGATGGTAAAGGCACCAACCGGAGGCAACGGCGACCAAAGGGAGGCTGGAGCACACCTTCTTGGGTTTGTGGAAGCGTGGAGCCATCTTGGGGGAGCACAAGAACACATGTGAAATAGTGGGAGTGAACTTAACTTGTTATTCAAGTATCAATATACAAGACAATATGTACATGGTGACACATCCTTGGCGACCCGAGGTAGCTGAGCCATGTGCGACTTTGTATGGGCCAGGGATGAGTGTTGTTGCCACAACATCATGTATCTTCCCATCTTTCCATTTTCCCATCTTCTCATCTTCCCAGCTTTCCAATGCACCAAAAATTGAATCATTCTGTGGAGGAACGGCCGAGATATGGCCCTTTTTGTGAACCATGGCAATCTGCCACTGGCAGCACCACTAACGGTGATGACGGCCGTTTGAAGTGCCCTTTCTGGAAATAGCACATCGGGACGCCACTCCTAAGCTCCATTGGCCCTCAATGATCTTTGATTCAGTGAATAACTGGGACCCAAGGCATGCTTTGGCCTCGTTGGGTCTTCCGAGGGTCGAGCCTCGGTCCTTGGGGATGAGTTTGCGTCACATGTTTCCCCTTTGTTGGTCCAACCTTTGGCCGGGAGTAATTTCCTGAATTCTTGATGGATGAATCCCATTCTTGGGTCGATCTCACATGGTTTTTCTTGAAAATTCTAAATCCACAGTCAAATTACACATCCAAGAAGTCCTCAAGCCGTGATGAGTCCTGCTGGCACTGTCTGGCTTACACTATCCCCACTTTATGAGCAAGCCATCTTGGTTCACTCTTGGTACTCTTGGAGGATGGCATTCACCTTGCCAACATTGAAGTTGCTTGCAGGCTCCCATGATTTCTAGACTGCATCATAACCCTCCCACTTGACTAGGGAATCCCATCCGTGGCCACTATGACGGTGGTCAAGGATGGCCTCCACTGCAAACTCTTGCTAGTCCTCAATCACCACCGCAGGGGGAGGCTCATAACTGCGGCCAGGGAAGTGCTTTGCCAGATCATGGTAGAGTTTGAGCTTGGATATGTGGAAAATGTTGTGGACTGGCATGGAAAGGGGAAGAGCCAACCGCGCCACCACGGGCGTCCGCATTTCGAGCATCTCAAACGGACCAAGCCACCAGGGTTTCAACTTGTTTGATCGGAAACCGTGAAGCTTGACGTGTGCGCTATTGAGAAGCACGCGATCATCGACCTTGAGTGTTGCATCTGTGCGTCGGCGGTTCACTTGCAGTTTCAGCTGCTCTTGCGCCTTTGCCAACGTATGCAGCGTCACCACCCAAATCTGCTTGAAGTAAAGTACGGTAGACTCCACTGCGGGCAGGTTGTTTGCGACGTGCAAGCTGAGGGATGTGGCGGGTACCATCCTGTTCATCACCTCAAATGGCACATTGCCAGTAGAGGCGGATGTGGCAGAGTTGTATGCCAGTTCAGCGACTGGCAACCGTTGGTCCCTTGCCCTCTCGTCCAGATCACCCACTGTACGGAGGATTTGCTCCAGTTTCTGGTCTGTCTGCTCCGTCTGTCCGTCAGTTTGGGGATGGAAACTGGTCGACAACTGCACATTACTGCCATTCCTCTCCATGAGTTCTTGCTAGAACTTGCTCATGAAGCGCGGGTCACGGTCGCTCACAATGGACCAAGGCACGCCATGGAGGCACACCACGTACTCGAGGAACAGCCAAGTCGTGCCTTCCGCACTCACCGTATCACGCGTTGCGCCGATGAGGAGCGACATGTTGTTGAAGCAATCCACCACCACCAACACTGCATTGTGACCTGCCATTGTGACCTGCCATTGTCTCTCATCCTCCGCGCCTTGTGGCACAGAGGACGAATAGCCCACAACTCCAACATGGTCCGCCACCAAAAGAAGCATGCCACCGTCTTCAATGTCTTGTTGGCGGAGAAGTGGCCGCTTGGGCCACTGTCATGGCACTCCTCCAACATCAGCTGTTAAGGCACGGACATTGTGGGAACCACCACCTGCTGTGTGTCGCACTGTCGCCAATACGATGCCTCGAAGAAAAATCTTTGAGCGTCATACTCCCCATGTGCCTTTTATCCCTCCATGAAGAGCTTCACAAGGAAGGCATCCTTGTGGATGGTGTGAGACACAACCCACATCATCATGTCCGGTGGTCGTGAGAGTGCATGGGCTGAGATTATGCAACCTGGCCATCACACGATCTTGTAGTTAAAGTGCGCCTTGAGGTACTCCACCCAACGCGCTTGCCGCCGGATCAGGTTTGACTGCGTCTTGAAGTACTTCAATGCATGGTGGTTGTTATAGACCGTGCATTTCCACACCTTGAGGTAGCCTTGGCAGCTCTTCAAGGTTGCGACTACTACGAGCATCTCCTTGTCATGGGTGGCGTAGTTCTGCTTCACCCCACGCAACTTGCATGAGTCTTAGGTGACTAGCTGCGACCCTTTGCCAAAGTCCTACAAAAGGATTCTACCATGGGCCAGGTCTGAGGAATCCGTCGCCACTTCGAACTCACGGCCGTTGTCGGCCAAGCGCAAGGCCGGCACGGAGGTCATGGCCCTTTTGAGATTCTCAAGGGCTTCTTGTTTGCTAACTCCCCAACTCCACTTGCGATCCTTGCGAGCAAGATTGGAGAGTGGCGCTCACACTCCCGCATAGCCATGGATGAACCTGGGGTAGTAGTTGCCAAAATCAAGGAACACTTGCACATCGTGCACACTACGTAACTTTGGCCACTCTTGTACCACCAATACCTTGCACGAGTCCATGGCGATCTGTCAATTGCCAAATATGTGTCCAAGGAAGTTAACTTTGTCCACCGCGAACTCACACTTATGTTGGAACTGGAGAGAGGGAGCCTTGGAGCAGCAAGCATGTGGGACTGAAAGGACATCACTTGTGCTGAAGAATGGTTGTTGAACCACTCAAAATGATGGAGTACAAATAGAGCTAGAGCTTGGGCAAGTCAGCCCTCTCACAAGCCACACCACTTTGCCATGGAAGCTAAGGTTCACACACTAGAGTCCATAATCTCACTCAAGAGAGGAAATCAGCCTAGCAATCAGGCTGACCACTCACACACGACCTAGAAAGCTAGAAAATGCTCTCATGGCACACTCCTAGTGGTCACATAACCCACAATCCCATGGAGAATCGCCAAGTGTCCATGGCTAGCACACATGGATCTCACCTCACCTAAAAAATAAGGAGAGGTACCTTTTTCCTAGTCAGCACACTCTGACAAGGCAACCCAAGAATCTAGGACCTTTTTGGATATTTTTCCCATCAGGTCTGGACCCTGGACCTCTTGCTTTTTTCTTTCTCAGGCTAAGGCATGGAGTCGTCACCCATGGTCACCCAGACATCGGCGGTCCATCACCCCGAAAACTTTGAAAATTCATATCTCCCGATCCGACCGTTGGATCGGCCTCAAACTTGGATCATAGACAATTTGCCACCTGATCTTTGTAATGATGAATTTTGGATTGACGATCGAAGTAAGCATCTGGTTCTTTCCTGGAACTTGCTCCTGTGGACCTGAAATTGAGAAGGATGATTCCTTTCCCAACAATCTCCCACTTTGCCGCAGTCAGAGTGGGCTGAGTCCACATGACTTCATGCAGAACTGTTGCCTCTCACGAGTCACGGGCTTGGTGCAGAAATCAGCGACATGCTTGCTGGTTGGAGTGAATTCCTGCTTGATAGCACCCTCCTATACCATGTGCTTGATGAAATGATATGCAATTTCAATGTGCTTGGTGCGTGCATGGTGCTCAAGATTCTTGGCGAGTGCAATTGCGCTCTGGTTATCTACGCGTACAAGAACACGAATTGCTGCATTCCACTCATCTCTGCCATGAGATGTTGGAGCCAAACTTCTTCCTTGGCTCTAAACCTTAGAGACACGTAGTCAGATTCTGTGCTTGAGGTGGCCACAACCACCTGTCGCTTGTTGCACCAGCTGATGGCTCCGCCATTCATGAGGAACACATGTCCAGAGATGGACTTACGGTCCTCAGGGTTTGAAGCCCAATCTGCGTCTTTGTAGCCAATGATGTTGTTGTCGTTACCGTTGTATGTGATGCCGATGTTGATGGTTCCAGCAAGGTAGCGTAACATCTGGTGCTCAGGTCCGGGGTTTGCCATGTGCCGGCTCACAGCGCTCACAGCATGTTCGAGGTCCGGCCCGGTTGCCACCATCAGGTACATGAGACTGCTGACGGTGCTCTAATACTTCTGTCGCTTAGCTGCATCTGCTTCTCCACTGAAGCTCATGAGGTACTGCCGCGTCTCAAGCGGCATGTTCATGGGTTTTGCCTCTGCCATGCCGAACCGCTGCAAAATATCCTTGATGTAACGGCTCTGCTATACCAAGAGAGCGTGATTTGCGGTCAGACGTGATCTGGGTGCCGAGGAAATATGACACCTCCCCAAGATCAGACATCTGGAAGCGCTCCTGCATGGCCTCCTTGAACTCCTGCAGTGCAGACATGCTGTTGGAAAGGAGGAGCATGTCATCCACATAGACAATGATCATGAGGATCTCATGCCCATGCTCCCAGTGATAGACGCTATAGTCACACTCATTGCGCTTGAACCCCATGCGCTGTAATGCCGCATCCAAATTCTGGTTCCAAGCATGCGATGCTTGCTTGAGGCTATATAACGACTTCTGCAGCTTGTAAACCAGGTGCTCCTGGCCATCCATGACGAACCCCTCCGACTGCTCCATGTACATTTCCTCCTCCAAGTAACCATTCCAAAATGTTGTCTTGATATCCATGTGGTGAATCTCGAAGTCCTCAGCTACTGCATAAGAGAGGAGCGTACACATAGAGGCAAACTTTGTAATAGGAACAAAGGTTTCAGTGTAGTCGATGCCCTCTTGCTACGAGTAGCCCTTGGCGACGAGCCTCGCCTTGTACTTTTTGAGGTTGCCATATATGCCCCTCGTCTTCTTGAACACCCACTTGTACTTGATTACATCGCGTCCAGGTAGACGCTCAGTCAGCTCCCACGAACCGTTGTCAAGCTACGACTGTATCTCCTGCTGCACAGCTTGCACCCAATCTGTTGCATCTGGTGCAGCCATGGCCTCCTTGTAGGATGTTGGCTCATCTGAATCTGCTACAACTGCAAAATTCATCTGATCTAGTTTTTGCTATATCCAGAAATGCCCACGCTCACCAAGCTTGTAGCGTAACCTGGGAGGGTACTTGCAACCTAATGCCGGGGCGTTAGCGGGCGCCTGGCGCGGTGCTGCTGGCACAACTGCTGCTATTTATGGTGGTGCATCTTCGTCCTTTTCTTCTGCCGATGTGGCCGCTCTATCTGTTGCATCAGACATGGGAGAGTAGAGTGGTTCTCCCATTGTCACAGTGGAGGAAGGGTCATAAGAGTCTGGTTCAAGGAGGATATCCGCTCCCACTGCCTTGTCAGATGCTGGTTCTGCCGCCTCTTCACAAACAATGTTGGTGTCGATGACGTTGCTCTCGTTGAAGACGATATCCCTGGAGATGATGATGTGGCCGGTATCCCTCTCGTAGAGGTGATAGGTCTTGCTTGCCACGTCATAGCCGATCATCGGCATCTACACGCTCTCCGTGTCCTGTTTTTGCCGCTTCTCCTTGGGTACGTGCATGTGCGCCAAGCTGCCAAACGCACGGAGGTGGCCCACGCTTGGCTTCTTGCTAAACCATGCCTCGTACAACGTCATCTGCTTCAATTCCTTGGTTGGACTGCGGATCTTGATGTACACCGTAGTGCTCACTGCTTTGGCCTAGAAGTCGTAGGTGAGCCAAGCCGCGTGCACCATGGAGCGCGCCGACTGAACGATGGTGCGGTTGGCGCATTTTGCTACACCATTCTGCTGCGGCGAGTATGGCGTAGAGCGCTGCTCCTTGATGCTAGCTGTTGCGAGGTAGTTCTGGAAGTCTTTGCTCAGGTATTCCCCACCGCGGTCGCTGCGCAACGACTTGGTTTTCTTGTCCGTCTGGTTCTCCACCATGGCCTTGAACTCCTTGAACCTGTCAACGCATTGGTCCTTGGAGGAAAGGAAGTACACAACAACGTAACAGCTAGAATCATCAATGAAGGTTAGAAAATACCTAGAGCCTCCAAAGCCCTGGGTCTGCATCGGGCCACACAAGTCTGTGTGGACCAGCTCCAGCACCTCTTTTGCGCGCTCCCCTGCTCCAGAGAACGCCTCGCGATACTGCTTCCCCTCCAAACAGCCGATGCACAACTGCTGCTCAAATTTGGAGATGGTGGACAAGTCACGCACCATCTGCTTTATTTGAAGCTGCTACAAGGTGCGCATACCGATGTGGCCGTAGCGCGCATGCCAGATTTTTTCATCTGTCGGCTGCACCACTGTTGCAAGACCTTGCTCATGCGGAATCTTGGTTGCCTCCAACAGGCGGTACATGTCGCCTTCCTTCTCCAGCCTGGCCAAATCCTCTCCCGTTTCCTTGCTGAGGATGTAGCCATAGTCGTCGTCAAAGACGACGCGCAGTCCTGTGTTGTTTAAAGAGGAGACTGAGAGGAGGTTGAATGTAGCATCAGGTACATACAGCACGCCTTGGAACACTCCCACTTCAATGCCACCCAGGGTCTCCAACCACATCTCCACAATCCCAATCCCCTCAGCATACACCACCCGATCATCACCAAAAACAATCGGTCGGTGGGGAATGGAGAGCAGCTGCGTAAACCACTCCTTGTGATGCGTCAAGCTCTTGGTACACCCTGAGTCCTTGTACCATGCAAGATCCGCATTCTCCACCTGCGACATATCAGACTTCGCCATGAAGAGGCGGTCACACATCTCCATTGCCACGTTCATGTTGCCAAAATGGCATGCTTCAGCCTGGTTCTGTTGCTACTGCTGACCCTTTTATGACTGTTGCTGCTACTGTTGTGGAGGTTGCTGCTTTTGTTGCTGCTGCTGCTGCTGCTGCTCCTTCTGGTCCCTCTTGAGCTTGAAACACTCCTTTTTGTAGTGTCCCTCCTTCTGGCAGTAGTGGCATTTGCCTTTCTTCTTGCCTCTCTGCTGCCCAGACTGCTTCTACTGCTTCTGGTTGCGCGAGCTCGTGGCGATAAAAGCTGCATCACTACTGCCACCGCCATTACGCTTTGCTGTATTGCGACGCAATTCTACCTACACCAGGTGTGTGCAGATGAAGTCGAGGTCAAGAGTTGGCTGGCACTCTAGCGTCTCTCACACTGTATCATAGCTGGTTGGCAGTCCCCTCAGCAAGAGGAGGATGAAGCGCGTTTCTTCCACAGGGTTGCCGGCTGCTCTCAACTGCTTCACCCGCTCCTTTGTCCTATCCAGGTACGTCTCCATCCCTTCACCACCCTGCATTTTCAGCGCCATCATCTTCTCCCCCAAAAGCATGAGGAATGCAGGATCCTTGGTCTCATACTTCTTGCACAACGTGTCCCACCCCTCCTTTGCAGTAGCCTTGTCACTTACATACTGAAGATGCGGGTTGTAGATGGTGTTGACAAGCAACCTATACGCATGCCTGTCCTTCTTCCACTCCTCATACGCCACAAGTAAGGCTGCTAATGAGCTCGCATCAGCTGCATCCTTCTGCGGCGTCTTCGTCGCCACCACCTGCGCTGCGGTGATGCCTTTTGCCTGTGGATGTAGAGCTAACTCGTCGCAGCTCACAACCTCCTACAAGCCCCTCTCCTCCAAAAGGAGGCTGGTACGGATCTTCCAAAACGCGAAGTTGGCACGTCCCTCCAGCCTCTTTAAAGGCTGGGCTGCTGTCACAACGGCTGCTGCTGCCATTTTGAGCCTTGGTGATGCTTAGCGCTTCCCTTGGGTGGCGCCGCTACCACTACTTCTGCTGCTGCTACTGCCAGAAACCTGTCTGACAGAAAATAGACTGTAGATGCCAGCAGACTGGGAAACTCAAGTAACTGAGCCCACCACTGGAAAATTCAGCTAAAAAAAAATTGGATTGACCCATAAAACAGGGTCATCAATCTGGGATTTTGAAAGATATACCCTCTTTAAAACATGGTATGCTTCTGCTCATACTCCAACTCATATCAGCCAGCTTGTAAACGGCGTTTCTCCCAAACTAATCAATGGAATGCAAACATTTTTACACCAATAGAAATCTTAGAAAAAATACTACAATTAGCATGTAGCACTTTTTAAAATTGACAAAGATACCAGAGAGTTATGGTCATTACAAGGCGACAGTCTTAATCATAGAGAAGAATGTAGCACTGACAAACTTTGTTTTGAGCATAACTATCAATCCGACTGTTCGATCTTTGCGATCTTAGGCTCGTTGGAAAGCCTGCCTCTTGAAATTGAAGATCCAGTGGTAACTTGTTAAATTCAGTCCACCTTTGACCCTAATCCGTTACTCTCAAAGTGACGGCCTGTGCTGGCTGAAAGTGGCAGAACTTGGCTCTGATACCAAGTGGTGGAACTGGAGGAGAGAGGGAGCCTTGGAGCAGCAAGCATGTGGGACTGAAAGGGAATCACTTGTGCTGAAGAATGGCTGTTGAATCACTCAAAATGATGGAGTACATATAGAGCTAGAGCTTTGGCAAGTCAGCCCTCTCACAAGCCATACCACTTAGCCATGGAGGCTAAGGTTCACACACTAGAGTCCATAATCTCACACAAGAGAGGAAATCAGCCTAGCAATCAGGCTGACCACTCACACACAACCTAGAGAGCTAGAAAATTCCCTCATGGCACACTCCTAGTGGTCACATAACCCACAATCCCATGGAGAATCGCCAAGTGTCCATGGCTAGCACACAAGGATCTCACCTCACCAAAGCAATAAGGAGAGGTACCTTTTTCCTAGTCAGCTCACTCTGACAAGGCAACCCAAGAATCTAGGACCTTTTTGGATACTTTTCCCATCAGGTCGTGACTCTGGACCTCTTGCTCTTTATCTTTTCTCAGGCTAAGGCATGGAGCCGTCACCTATGGTCACCCTGACATCGGCAGTCCATCAACCCAGAAACTTTGAAAATTCATATCTCCCAATCCGACTGTTGGATTGGCCTCAAACTTGGATCGTATACAATTTGCTACCTGATCTTTCTAATGAAGAAGTCGGATTGAAGATTGGAGCAGGCATCTGGTACTTGCTTTGGTGGACCTGAAACTGAGCCGGATGGCCCCTTTCCCAACAACTTAGTGAGCTTTGCAAAAGACTTCTCCTTCCTCACAATCTCGAAGACCTTCTTCACATGCTTCTCATGCTCCGCCGCCGTCTTGCTATGCACCAGAATATCGTTGAGGTACACCACCTCAAAGTCATTCAAGTACAACCTGAGAATGTCGTTCATCGCCGCCATGAAGGTGGCCGGCGCATCGGTCAACCCAAAAGGCATCACGAGGAACTCACAGTGACCATAGCGGGTGCAGAAGGCCGTCTTTTCCACATCATCTGTCACGATGCAGATCTGCTAGTCGCCGGATTGGAGGTCAATCTTTGTGAAGAAACGAGCTGCACGGAGTTGATCAAAGAGCCCCTCGGCTCGAGGAATTGGGTACCGGTTCTTGATGGTCAACTCAGTTAACGCCCGGTAGTCCACATACATGCGCATGTCTCCTGTCATTTTCTGCACAAACAAGACAGGTGCAGCATAAGGAGACAAGGATGGGCAGGTGAAGCCCTCGCCCTGTCATCTCGGTCAGCTGCTTCTTGAGCTCCTGCAGTTGCACGTTGCTCGTGTGGTATGTTGCACGAACTGTCAGACATGCTCTAGGTTTGAGGTCGATGCGACGGTCCACGTCTTGCTTCGGTTCGGTTGCAAACCCACCGGGAGGGTATTGGGGAACACATCCAAACTCCGTATAACCCTTCCCAAGCCCCTCGGGTACCGCGGTAAACTTGCCTTGGACCCTCGGCTGCTCACGAGTCGTCCCATGCACCACATCATGTATCACATCCTCTAGTTTGTTGAAATCGCCCTCTACATCCTGCACGAATGCCAAAAACATCTGCTCCTTTTTCCGAATCGCACGCTTGAGCTGTACCAAGTTCAACATCAACTGTGCCAATTCTTTCTTGCGAGGTGCCAACAGCTACGATGCTTCCTCCTCGCAAGTCTTCTCCTCCGCGACCTCTTCCTTGGACCACGTAGGCAAGGGATACTCATTTTCTCTGAGCTTGATTAAGAGGGTGCACGCCTCCCAATTGACGGGGAGATTGTACTTGTGGAGAAAAGTCACGACTGAGGATCACATCGTAATCCTTCATCGGGCTCACCCGGTATACGGTCATTATGCAAAGCTTCCACACGCAAATGGAGAGGGGACTGGCCAGGTACCTAACTTCAATCGTGCCGTCTACTCAATTGGCAGTTCACTTCTTGCTCGTGAGGGCAAGGCCCCACTTCTGAGCACACTCCATGCTCACAAAAATATGGTTCGCGCCACAATCCAGCAGGCTTCCCACCTTCCCCTTGACGCCTTTCACTTGTGCCTCTAAGAGAAGTGCGGGATGCTCCACCTCATACCCTGCATCCCATGCCTTGACCTCAGAAACCCCCTTAATTGCCACAAGGTGTTTGGGTGGATGGTCAGCTGGCGGTTTGGGCAAAGAGGAGCCAGGATTAACGTCATCTACTCCCGGCTCTCCTCATTTCCCAACTCCTTCATTGCTTTTTCTGCTTATTTTGTAGCTTGCTTCCCCTTCCCTTGCTGCTTACGCTTGCCTTCACCCTTCTTTGGACTCTGACAATCATGCGCAATGTGTCCAGGCTTTCCACAGTTATAGTACTTGCACTTTGTAATGCTCCAATCTCCATGGGCATGTCGTCACTCTCAGCCCACTTGCCGTAACCACCAACAAAAGAGTTGTGGCTGTTAGCATAAGCCTCTTACATGCGTGAGCTGTAGTGTTTTACTGCTATGATCATCCCCGACAGGTCGTTGAGATCTTGCATCACCGTCGTAGCGCGTGCGTCATTCTTGAGGTCGTTGCTATAGTAGAAGTACAATTTGTGGAAGTCGAAGCCACAGTTGGCAACGATCTCACAAAACCTGTGGGTGCAGTTGACGATACCACCAGTTTGGCAAAGCCAACATAGCTTGGCACGCAAGTTGTTCCTCACGTCTCCCACGGTGAAGCACTTAATGATCGACTCCATGAACTCCTTCAACGAGGTCGGCCATTTAAGGGTAGGGTCACCACTACTGTACATTGGAGCCAATGAGGTTGAGATTCCAATCACGGCCGCAATGCCGACAACCATTGCTGCTCCATTGCCATGTGGATTGGACCTCATCACATATCCAACAATACCCTTCTCAAGAGGGTCACAGCATAGTCGCTGCACGCATCGTACCTTGAAGCATCCACGTCGATGGTTGTGAAATACAGCTCTAGTCCGAGTATCCAAGGATGTGGAGCTGGCCCATCCTTCCTTGATGGGTCGAACGACTCCGGCTTGGGCGGGCTCGGGATGCCCACCATAGTTTCGTTGGCAGTGACAACTGTTACTGGTGTTGTCACTTGACACTTGGTGAGTTCTTAATTGAGGTACACATTTAGCTTCTCCAACAGGTCCATCTTGGCCTACATGTTGGTGGGTAACTTTTGCGACGTTGCGGCCGCTGTTGCTTTGCCTTGCGCATCAAATGGCGCAGCCATTGGGAACATGCCGGATGAAGTAATCTTACGTCCGGTAAAACTTCTTTATTAACGGGTCCTTTGGTTACCCCCTTGTCACCGGAGCACGTGGTTGACCTTGGGCACAGATCCGCCAAACAGATGAGATGTGTACTGGTCTACGCTGACCAGGGGAGTTTGCCACGTAGATGATTGTGCCGTTAAGCCAAGGGTGGCACTGATACCAAATTTAAACTGGGTGCGGTGTGCTAGCCTCAACCGGATGGTGAAGGTACCAACCGGCAGCAACGGTGACCAAAGGGAGGCCGGTGCACACCTTTGCTGGTTTGCAAAAGTGTAGCATCATCTTGGAGGAGCACAGGAACACGTGTAGCACGGTGTGAGTCAACTGTACTTGTTATTCAAGTGTCAACATACAAGACAATATGTAAATGGTGACACATCCTAGGCAACCCAAGGTCACCGAGCCGTGTGCGGCATTGTGTGGTCCAGGGATGAGCGCTATTGCCACAACATCACGTAGCTCATCTCTGAGATATGGTTGTTTCCGGGAACCATGGTAATCTACCGCTGGCAGCACCACTAGTAGCAGTGACGGCCGTCCAAAGCGCCCTTTCTAGCAATAGCACATGGGGGCGCCATTCTGAAGCGCCCTTAACCTTCAATAAAAACTCATTCATTGTCTAACCGGGCCCCAAGATGCGCTTCAGCCTCGTTGGGTACTCTGAGGGTCTTGCCTTGGACCTTAGGAATGAATTCTCGTCACCTGTTATCCTCTCGGCCGGTCCAACCTTTGGCCGGACATAACTTTATCAATTCTTGATGGATCGACCCTGTTCTTGGGTCGATCTCACACGGTTTTTCCTATAGATTCCAAATCCACAGTCATATTACGCATTCAGAGAAGCCTGAAGCTGTGATCAATGCTGTTGGCACTGTCCGTCTTACATGTGTGGAGGCCAAGGAGCAGAGGTACAGTCGTGGAGACATAGGCGCAGAGGCATAGCCACATAGGCATAGGTACAAAAGAGTAGGTGTGGAGGAATGTATACAGAGGCATGGGTGCAAAGACGTAAGTGTGGCAACTTAGGCACGGAGGCAGAGGCACTGAGGCAAATGTGTTAAGGCACAGGCACTGAGGCACATGCACGGAGGTGCAGATATAGAGGCATAGGCACAGAGGCACAAGCGCAGAGGTGCAGGCTTGGGGGATCCGGTGGAAAGATATAGGCGTAGAAGCTCAGGAGTAGAGACACAAGCACAGAGAAGTGCATGCTAAGGTGCATGTATNGGCACTGAGGCACATGCACGGAGGTGCAGATATAGAGGCATAGGCACAGAGGCACAAGCGCAGAGGTGCAGGCTTGGGGGATCCGGTGGAAAGATATAGGCGTAGAAGCTCAGGAGTAGAGACACAAGCACAGAGAAGTGCATGCTAAGGTGCATGTATGGAAGTACAGTCATGTAGGTGCGACTGCGAAGGTGCAACTGTAGAGGTGTAGCCAGGGAAGTGCAGGTGTTGAGGCAGTGCTAGTGGTGCAGGCATGGAGGCACAGGCATGGAGGTACATGCATGGAGGCACAGGGATGGAGGTGCAGGCATCAAGTCATAGGCGTGAAGGTGCAGATGTTGAGGAGCTGGTGCAGAGGCAACGGGACAGAGATGGAGGCACAAAGGTACTGATATGGAGATGCTGGCACTGAGATACATGGTCAGAGGTAAGAGGAGCGGTGGAGAGTCAAAAGTACAGGCACAAAATCATAGTTGTGAAGGTCAAGCACGTTGGCGAGGGTGCAATGTCGCAGGCGGCACAGGCGTAGAGGCACAGATGCAAAGATACAAGCATGATTGTGCATGCGGGGAGGTGCATACGTGGGGGCACAAGCGTGGAGGCCCAGGCATAGAGGTGTATGTGGGGAGGTGTAGGCATGAAGGTACAAGCACAAAGCTGTAGAAGTGGAGGTGCAGGTGTGAAGGTGCATGCACTAAGGCACAAGTACGGAGACATAGGGACGAGTCCTAGGTACAAAGGGAGAGGCAAAGAGGTACATGAAAGGAGGCATAGGGAAGGAGGTACAGGCGTAGAAATGCATGTGAGGAGGCAACGGTGTGGCGGTGCATACAGAGAGGATGAGGCGTGGATGTGTAGGTGTGGAGGCACAGGCTAAGATACATTGGCACAAAGGCAGAGTTGCAGAGTTGCAAGTACTAATGCGTAGGTGTAGACGCACAAGTGTGGAGATGCAAGCAAGGAGGAACATGCACAGAGGTGCGGGCGTGGAGGAACATGCATCGAGGTACAAGCGCAGAGGCGTAGGAGCGGAGGTGTAAGCATAGAGGTGCACGTGCTAAGGTATAGGCACGGAGGTGTGGGGATGGAAGGCACAGGAGTAGATGCGCAAGTGCATAGGCATAGGCACGAAGGCTCAGGTGCAAAGGCACTTACTTTGAGGTGCAGGCGCGGGGGCACATGAGTGGAGGTACTAGCAGAGAGGGGCAGTTATAGAGGTGATAGGGTAGAGGCGCAGGGGCGAGGGCACTGGCCAAAAGGCTCAGGTGTCGGGACGCAGGTGTGGAGGCATAGATGCCATTTCATACGTGCGGAGGCTGAGGTGTAGAGGGGCAGCGGTGGAGGTGTGGGCTTGGAGAAATTGGCACAAAGGCGCATGCACAGAGGTGTAGTCATGGAGATGGAAGCACGGACGCCAAACCACAGAGGTGCATATGTAGAGGCGATGACATGGAGGCAAAGGGGCGGACGTGTAGGTGTGAAGGTGCTAGCAAAGAGTTGCTGATGCAGAGGTGCAGGGTCAGAGGCGTAGGAGCAGAGGTGTATAGCCAAAGGGATAGGCACAAAGGCACAAGTGCAGAAACGCAGGCACGGAGGCACAGGCGAGCAGGCCCAAGCAGAGGCACATACATTGAGGCATAGACACGGCAGCACAGGTATAAAGCCACAGGCACAGAGGCATAAGAATAGAGGCGCAGGTATGGAGGTATGGGCATTCAGGCTCAGGCTTGGAGTTGGAGGTGCAGAGGCACATGATTGAAGGTGCAGGTGCAAGTGTGGAGGTGTGGGCTTGGAGGCGCAGGCACGAAGGCACAGGAGGAAATGCATGCATGTGCATGTGTGAAATTGAGCGCAGGCGTGGAGGTGCAGGTATTGAGGTACATCCGTGGAGGTGTAGGCGCAGAGGTGCAGACACTGAGGTGTTGGCAAGTTGGCCCAATTGCATTAGCAGGGGTGTAGACGCACATGGGTAGAGGCACAAATGCGGAGTCACAATCCCACAAGAGCATGTGCAGAGGTGCGAGTGTGAAAGCACATGCCATGGCACAGAGGCAGGAGGATGCATGTGGGGAGGCATACGTATGGAAGCGCATGCATGGAGGCAAAGGCGCGGAGGCGCAAATGCAGAGGGACAGCTGCAAAGTTGTAGTGTAGAGGTGTTGGTGCGGAGGCAGATGCGTGGAGGGACTTGCATGGAGGTGCTAGTGGAGAGGGTTAGTAGAACTACACACAGGGGTAGAGGAGTAGAGACAAAGGCGTAGGTGCAAAGGAGCAGGCACAGAGGCACAAGCATAGTTGTGCATGCACAGAGGTGAAAGTGCAAAGGTGCAGGCATATAGGTACAAGCGCAGAGGCACAGGCATTGAGGCATAGGCAGAGAGGCACAGGTACAAAGGTGTAGGTACAAAACCAATGGTGAGGAGGTGCAAGCGTGGGGGTGCAGATGTGGTGGTGAATGTATGGAGTTGCAGGCACAGAGGTGTAGGCGCGGAGGCACAGGCATGAATGAGCAGATGCAGAGGCAAAAAAATGGAAGCACATGTACAAAGGCAAGGGTGTGGAGGCAAAGGTGCAGAGGCACAAGCTCAGAGTTATAGATGCGGATGTGTAGGAATGGAGGCATAGGCATGACAATGCATGGAGGCGCATGCATTGAGACACAGGCTTGGAGGCGCAGGTGCAGAGGTGTAGGAGCAGAAGCGTAGGCACGAAGACACATGTGTAAGATACAAGAATATGCACATGTATGGAGACACAAGCATGGAGGCGCAAGTGTAGAGGCACATGTACAGAGGCACAGGTGCAAAGATACTGGCGGGGAGGTGTAGGCGCGGGGGTGCACGTGCGGAGGCACTTGCACCGAGGCGTAGGGGTAGAGATAAAGGGGTGAAGGCTCAGGGACACAGGTGTGGAGGTGCAAGCACAGAAGCATAGGCACAGAGGCACATGTAAGAGGCATAAGGACAGAGGCATAGAAGCTCAGGCACGTAAATGTACAGTTGATTTGGTGTCTTTTTGTATACTACATCACCTATGAATTAGGCACATGCATTGTAGACCTTTCTAGGAAAACCTCTTATGTCACACATTAAAGATAGCATACTTTACTCGTTCCTTGTTACTTTTTCTTTTGTCATTGATTTACAGACTTCAATATGAAAACAATAGTTAATCCATATTGCACGCCATGCTTTTTTGGTAAAACAATAGTTAAACCAGATAGTCTGGTTTTTTGGTATCTGTATTCGTGGAGAATTTTTTCTTGTGATAATGATATAGACTAAAATCAAATGTAGTGTCCTAGAAACAACATACCTTTGAAAAAGGTCCTTGCTACAAATCAGTTCACATATTGTCACATCTATTGGATTCAATTGATTGGATCCCCCCCCCTCCCCCCCCACACTACCCGATTAAAATGGGAAATTTTTGTGATTGTATAATGTATAATCACAAAATATGTACACTTATGTATGTTCCTCTACCACTTTGATTTCTGTTTGTGAATGCTCTCAATGCATGCAAGTAAATGCCTGACTTCTAGCAGTGACATAGACACTCCCTCGATAGACTTCGTTGATGTATTTAGTCCTTTTGAGGAGGGGGTGAGGGACCACTCGGATATCCAGATATGCTTCTCCTCCCTCCTCCTACCTCCAAATTTGGAATTCA
>SZWC01001717.1:10118-26152 GCA_023375785.1 Penium margaritaceum | reverse complement strand
GGGGGGGGGGGGGGGATGGTCGAGCGTCGACAAAAAAAAATTCATGACGACTGTGTAGCATTCTGCTCGATACCTACAGGAATGTTGTCAATTGGGAGATGGTAGAAAGAAGTAATAATTAGCATCATTGACTTAACTACAATCATAACATGAACTTAAATTAAGGCACACAATAGGTGAAATTTTTTTAAAGCATGTGCTTTAGTGTTTTTGGACAATTGTTTTAAAGAACAGATAAAAAACTAAGTAAATTGCATCCATTTCTCAATCAATTTCTGAGAAACTCCTGTGTTCATGCACACATAACTAATTGTGAACGTAATATTAACCAGTAATTTCCAGGAAACAGTAACAATTGGCTAGGTTGTTTTTCTAGAAGTATCCTCACCATATGTTTCAGTGTTGTACACACATTATGAAATGCATGAATTTGGGGTGATTGGGCATAAATGTCAAACCCCTCCAGAAGGTTTCATACATGTTATGGAGCATTCTTGGGCCCAATTTATCCTCCGCTATGTTGGTTTGGTACAACCATTTGTGCTTAAAGAGCAGTATGACTGATTTCTGTCATGCTAGTGCACGGCTGGTGGAATGAGACCAACGGTGTACTCAGGAGAGGATGGCGATTGCTGCACTTGTCTTCATTGTACATGATTTTGGCACGTTGGCAAGATGATGAGTAGGAAGACAACTCGATATCTTCAATTAGATCATGTCAAGAGAATCAAATTGCACCAATTTATTTTACAAAACTGAATGTATCAAAGTTTGTGCCCACATTGCATGTTGTGACCAGGAAGTGCTCGCTTCACTTCAGATTGTGCACAAAAGATCATCAATCCATGAATCATTCATGCCCCATCAGAACCCCGTCTTCACAACGGAGAATGGGATTGTCATCTAGGAAAAATATTTTGTCAAATTTTGGCACCATGGCATGAGAGACAAATTCCATGTCAACCCAATGGTGCATGGGGTGACCCTTGGTTTGAACCTTGGCAATAGCAGTATAATATCTACTTTGAGAACAGGGAACTTCTTTTAGATTGTGAAATAAAAGAATTTCTCAATGGGGGATTATGGATGGCATAAATGCGGATACACAGGCCTTTACCAAAAAACAGTGTGGAGGCAAACATGCACCTAGTGTCCTCCTTACATGTATCACAATGGAGGAAACAAGGACGGGGGCGAGAAGGCCACAAGGAAACATGATTGCTAATGAGCCTGTGAGTCTTGTAGGAGCCGTTGGCTGACCGCAACGATGACAAAAGCAAGAAAGGCCTCCTTACTAGCAACAATACCTGCTTCCTCAAGATGGCCAACATGTAATGCTTCCAATCTAGCATCAGAGAACACACCCGGGCTGAGAGGCTAGGACACTTCAAGTATGCTCTCCAAGTCCATGGTGGTTTCCATTGATGTACTGAAGCCGACAGCCGGGAAAAGGTAGCATGGAGTTGCAAGTCATTGGTATTAAGAGGATGTTCCATACCATCCATTCTTGGCAGAATGTCCCCAGTCTGGCTATGAATTTGAGTGTGAGCCGCTTGACGAACAAGGGGTATGAGGCCCCATTCTAGAGGAAAGGCTCATTGGTATGAATGGAGGGCGACATCAAGGCCCTACAAGAGGCAAAGCGTGAGGACAGTCTCTACATTGTGGAGACCAACATGAAGCTCATATCATCACACAAGACTTATGGAAAAATATCATTGACATTGTCGAAGGATTTGGGACCAATATGAACATTTAGAAACAACCGTTGCAGAAATCATTATCCACAACCATTAAGGAGATGGAAAAGCATACATTTGTACATGGACTAAACATCAATAGTGCAGAAGACGATGTAGAAAGTGTATAAGAGTACAAAACCAAGAGCCATATATTTGTTACAATATGTGGTACAAGATGCAGATTGTGATAACGGATCTTCATATTGATGCTTCTTAAGTGAGACATAGCGTACTCATGAGATCTCATACTCAAAATTTCTTTTTTATGCACAGACAAAGTAGGCACCTGCCTTCTTTGTGATTCTTTTACTTCAGTCGCCACCATTGCTCTATGATAATACAACATCTTGGATACATTTTACCTTTAATGCAACTATGTATGTACATACATCCCTTTAAAATACATGCATAGACATGAAGATGGATAAAGATGTCGATAGATCCAAATGTACATGTATCTGGAATGATGCTTTAATTCATTTTACATCCAAAAACTTTCTGAATTTCTATATCGATATCTATGTCTATTTCTATGGTTATAATTATATCCATATCTACATCAATGCATATATCTATGTATATATTTACGTCATTGGATTTATGTCTTTATTCACGTTCATGTTTCTAGTCATATCTATATGCATATTTACATTTTTCTTACTATATATCTATGCATAGATCCAATTCAGTTTCCACATCCACATGAACATACAACTATTTTCTATCTACATTCATTTACATTAATCTGTGTATCATTTGATATGTCAGAAAATGTATATGCAATACTACTACTTTTCTTTTATCTACATGTATTTATCTACACATATGTACAGCTGAATGTAAACAACTTCTGTTCAGTTTTGAGGAATATAATTTTATAGGGCACAGTGACCATGAACCCCTCATTTAGGAGAATAAGCCTGATTCCTCCCTACCTGGGGACAATAAGCCTCAGTCGTCCCTACTATGGAACAATAGGCCTCATTCACCACTACCTCACAAAAAAAAGCCTGATTCATCCCTTGATTCGTCTCACGTCCATGTAGAAACGATAGGGGTATGTCATACCCCTGTCGTTTGTCAAAAGATAGCATGTCGACGTTGCATGGATGCGGCGTCGACATGCTGATGTCACCTTTTTTGCCCAAAAATCACAAACTCATTCGTAGAGGGATTTGCAATTTTTTGAAAGTGGTTTGCGGGGAGTTTACATGGGGGGTCTGAGATTTCCCATGTGTTGAAATGGAACCTGCTGGGCCCCACTACCGCAGGGGCCAGTAGGCCCCTACGAAAAAAACAAACGCATTAGTCTCGGACCCCCCAAGGGGGACCTGCTGGGCCCCGCTGCTGCGGGGCCATGCAGGTGCTCGCGCAAAAATAAACCCTAAAACCCCGGGTGCAATTAGGGGGTGGGTTTTTCAATGGTTTGTACATCAAATGCGTGTATAAAGTTGGGGAAAATGTAAAACAAAACAAACATGGATTTTTTACTCCCCATTCATGGAGGGGGGATTCCTACGGACACCCGTCCGCCAGAATCCCCGGCAAAGTCCCACCCTCCCCCCCCACCCCCCCCCCCCCCACCACCCTCACCCCTGCACCACACTCACCCCCGCCTCCCGGCAGCCCACCGGCCTCCCGTACCATCGCAGCCCTCAATTGCGAGGGCCTCCATCGGCGGGCAGGTGGGTTGACAGGGGAGAGGGGGGTCGAAGAAGTACCGACCGACGGACGTCGGCCGGCAATCCCCCCCCCCCCCCCACCCCCCACCCCTCAAAACTATCACGGCCCTCCATCGCGACGGTCGTGATGGAGGGCCGCATTCTACCAGGCATGCCCGCTTTCGCCATGCTTAACCAGCGACATGCGTTGCTGTTTGAGCATGGTGAAAACTGGGGGACGGGTGGGGCTTATTTCTGCCGGACAGGGGCGAATGGGGCTTATTGTTCCGACAAAGGGGAATATGGGGCTTATTGTTCCGACGGAGGGGCATATGAGGGTCATGGGTAACAAAACAGGGGGGAATCGGCATTTTTGCCGTTATTCTATTCTTGACATTTTCCCACATGGAAATTTTCCATGGACTATATTTCGCACATTCATTGCATCCATACATGTGTTCATGTCTGTATACATTGACACGCATTCATCCATGACTTTGTGTAATTATAAATGAAACAAAAGCATCAAATTTGTTCATTTTATGTATTATTTCCTTCATGTATATATGATTTGACCATCCTATGTGAATGATCTATCGTGACTTTGTCTATGACCACCAATTGCAATTTCAATATACATAATACATATTGTTTCATGAATATTGGTATTATTTCATTTCTGTAAGATTTCCTCCTCATTTAGCACATAGATTCAACATTTTTTATTTTGGTAAATCGTTGGCCCAAGCCTGGTCCTCGCTCCTTCATCTCGCGTCCGGAGAATGATGCGGTTGAATGAGCTAAGTGTTGACCAGTCTAGAGTGTGTGAGAGAATCAAAGTTAGTACGTCTTAAATATTCAACCCTGTTTAATATTCTTGGTCTATTTCCTGTGTCTTGTAGAGACACAAAGGAACAATAGCATATTGCAGGCTAGGGGACATCCCAAAAACAGGTCCACGAACCGATAACAATAGGTTACTACGTAACCCAAAAATGACAAATGTGGAGTTTTCAACTCCTCATCCTTCAAGCGACAGGTGTCGGCCGGAATCACTGGCGCTCGAAGAACCCCTTAACCCCCTCCTGCACAGGCCTCATGCCACCGGTTCAATCGCAGCCCTCAATCGCGAGGGCCTTGATCGATGGGTGGGTGGGTGGGCTAGTGGGCTGCGTTGGGAGAGGGGGGATGGGGGAATTGCTGTCGGTTGAAGAAGTGCCGACTGGCATTCTCGTCCCGTGAAATCCACCTCCCCCCACCCCTCAATGCTACTGCGGCCCTCCATCGCAATGACCCCGATGGAGGGTCGTGATCTAGCGCAGCATGCCCGGTTTGAGCATGCTCAAGCAATGACATGCATCCCTATTGGAGCATGGTGAAAACCGGTGGGCGAAGGGGGCTTTCCATCGTCAGAAAGGGACGGATGTAGCTTATTGTTCCAGTAGAGGGTCAAATGTGGCTTATTATTCCGAAGGAGGGACGAATGGGGCTTATTGTTCCGACAAGGGGTATACGAGGGTCACAGGTGACACAAAAGGAAGAATCAAAATCTTCACCATTTTGTGTATTGAATATTTTATCATGGTTTGGAGAAGTAGGATGTGAAAGTTGAAGTAAGTGGACATAATGATACACGTTGACTACGTCGTAAGAATGTTGTACATGTTCTTTTGAACATGTCTTGAAAAATACAACACCAAGTCTGTTGTAGCGGGATGGCCGGTTCGGCCCTCCCTCCTCGCTGAAGCGAGGGGTGGTTGCGCACCAACCCTCGCGTCAGCGGGGGCTGGCCGGCGGCCAGCACTTTGCTGGCCACCGGCCAGCTCGCTGCCGGTCGGCTGGACGGCCGGCGGCCGGCCAAGCGGACGACCGGCCACCGGCCGGCCTGCCGCCAGCCGCCGATCGCGGCCTCAGCCCGATCGGTGTCTGAGAGGTCACGAGGGCCTCGAGGGTGAGGCCTTGTGGCCTCGTGCCCTCGCCCCCCTTCGCCCTCCTTGCAAAACAAGCAAGCAAGGACGAGGGATAGGGGGAGTGAGGGTGAGGTTGAGAGAGCTGGCGCGTAATCGCCAGTGTGCCTCGCACACGACGATTTCGCGCCAGAACGGCAAAACGTAAATCGAAGTTCATTCGTAACGAACTTCGACATGAAATGAACGCAATAACTCGTGCGAACACACGAGTTCGAGGTAAAAACCCCCGGTTTGGGTCCCAAAACCAGGGGTTTGGTTGAAAACGGAAATGGGCCTCCGGAGACTCGAAATGTTCGAGTCTCCATGCTCTGGGTCATTGATGATGATTGCCCCTCAATCCTGAAAGGGGATAAACCCTTGATGCGGACTGAGAACGCCATTCTGCGAACTCCGACGACGACTTCAGTGGAGGAGCTGGAGACTTAGCCCGTTATAGTGGTTCTCAGAGCCAGACGACCCTCGCGACCAAGAGTTCGACGTAAACGGTGGCTACGACATAGATAAAACGCCGCCGGCAGCTACAAGCAGCAGCAGAAACGCCAGAAGGGACTGCGGCATCTACACTTCACGGATTGAAGCGTCGTAAAGTGTGTTAGAGAGCTTGAAAAGAGCTCTACTTGGTGGAGACTCTTCCTTCTAACCTCTCCTCACTTCCAGAGGGCTACGAAGATTTTTGTGGGACGGGGTGGGGAGTTCCAACCCTAAAAAATCACAAAATCCTCCCCATTTTAAAGGCTCCTTCAAAACCCCCTTATCCAAAAACTGGGACAGCGCCCCTTCCCAAGCTTAAGGACTCTCACAGCCTGAGAGCACCCTAAAAAGGAGGGTGACACCTTGAAGATTTTTGGCAGCTCGCCAACGTCGCCTGCTTAAGGGAAGACGCTACCCAAGAACGCAAGAGGCGCCAAGGAGCGAGAAGAGAAGACCAAGGAAGACAAGAAGACAAGAGGAAGACAAGAAGTAGTAGAAAGAGTGAAAGAAGTGTTAGGAATTTTTAGAATTCCTCTTTGCACTCCTTGTTCTTGTTTTGTGAGCGACACTCACATCCCTTGTCATTTCCTTGTCTTGTAGTTTTCTGTTTGCCTAGGTACTAGTCCTTTCCAATCGCCATGAGTCACGGCTTAGGAAGACTAGTTTCAAAACTCACAACCTTGTGCCGACGTGGCGGCCTAGGAACATAGAAAATTAGTTTATGATTGCCTCACCGATTGTGAGTGCAAGGGGTTTGTGGGAGGCGATTCCTCCTTAACGTTGTGAGGTGATTCTCACAACTGTCTCCCCGTGCTAGTTTCACGGGCGACGAGATGACAAGTGCCGGATCGTCCAAGACCAACAAGGGTAAGGTGGTGACGGCCTCGCCACGAGCTCTCTGGGGACTCCAAATATTGACAGTCGCCGCCGCAAGCACGGTTACCAACCCAAAGGCAACCGTACCGCCAAGGGCAACCGTACTGCCAAAGGTAACCGAAACCAACCTCAACGATACTGAGAAGCGTGCGGAGGCCAAAACCGTGCTCGACGAGCACGTTGACGTGCACGTGGATGACCCCCATCCGACAGACGATGCAATGGAGGAGGATCTCCCAGGGGGAGACCCCGACGAAGAGCACAACGCCGACGATGGCGAAGGCGGAGAGGATCACGATCATCGCCATCGTCGTGCGACAAACTCGAGCCAATTCCTCGAGAAGGGCAAGATGCCTGCCGCATCGCCTGAAGCTGCCGTCAGCAGCAAGACTGCCGAGAACAGCAAAGGCACTGAAAACAGCCACACCAGAAGTTCGCGCGAGGCAATTTGCTGTCGAGGCCGCAGGTAGACTCAAGATCACCACTGATGGTGGAGATACGGCACCACTCGGAGGAATGGAGGCGGACCCTCCTTCCTATGATGCGGCTGCAATGGGGCAAGGCAACGCCCACTCGAGCGTCGTTACCGACGACCATCTCCTCCGAAAGGTGGGACTCCTTGGAGGCGTGTACGTGAACCGTACCCTCTTACAGTGGGTAAGGGTGCACGGACAACACGAGGCCCTATAGGATATCGCCGATGCTCTGATGACATCAGAGCTCAAGTTCACGTTCACCAACCTGCTAGCCCACGTCTGGCAGAGCATCACGGACCTTGACCGCGATCGCCAGTTGTAGCGCCTCGCTGCCCATGAGGTAAGTTGCCAATGCAACAACCTCGACAAGGCGTTGCAGAGCTTGACCCAGTGCGGATGCAGCAGCAAGCGCAGCGTGTTGCAGTTGCGGATGCCACTGGCGGTGGCAGCGACGACTTGCCTACCTCGACGAGTTCGGGGTCAGTCATGAACACGTCCTTCCTCCATAGTGTCGAGATATTCCGGAAGGGCGTGAAGCTGACCGACTGGCTGAACCGCATGGAGCACATCCTACGTGTCCACAAGGCTCCACCCGGCCAGTGGGGCGACCTCGCCACGACGCGTCTTGAAGACAAACTCTTCAAGTATGTGGTCAAGGAGTGGACTGCGCAGCAGTCGCACCTCGAGTGGCAGCCCATGTCATGGGAGGCCTTTTGCGTGATCATGCGCAAGAAGTGCGCCCAACGTGAGGAGGCACAACGCGCCTTCCATAAGATCAAGGACTTCAGGCAGCTGGGCAGCTTGCTCGAATCCTACTTCAGCGATTTTGCCGCACTCATGGAGGAAGCCGAAAGCTTCAGCGAGGGCAATGGGACTCAGACCTTCAAGTACCCAGAGTGCATGCTACTGGAGTACTTACGTGATGGTCTTGCCAGCAAAAGGCTGAAGGACAAGACCACCACGACAGCCACTGGCCAAGCTTGGACAAGTTGGAGGGCGTTGCGCGACTACATGAGCGAAGTGTATTCGGCAAACCCGAAGCACTACTCTGATGCACAGCCGAACGCGTGTGCACAGCAAGGCCGCGACATGCACATGGATGCTGCAAGGGATGGTGGGTCAACTGGACAGCGAGGCGGGGCCAAGGATAAGTAGCCTGCAAACCCTCCATCCAAGAAGGCTGGTGGATACAAGGGCCCCAACAACAAGAGCAGTCACGAGAATGACAAGTTGTAGGCGGCGCGTGAGCATCGCAATACATCCTTCTACAAAGGGCTCTGCCACAACTGCATGCAGCCGGGCCACTTTAGGGCTATGTGCCCTCAGGCCTTCTGGGGGTGGACAAGAGGTCGCGGTGTTAGGTGCAGCAGTAGCGCCTCGTGGGGATAGTGCAATACGAGGCTGCAGATAGGGCCGTGGACAGGGTCGCGGTCGCGGCAATGGGCCCAGCCGTGGTAACGGACAGGGCCGTGGGGCGGGTTTTCCCCACCCCTGAGTGGCGTCAGTGTGGACCACTCAGGGGTAAAACTGGATCACGAGTGTGGGTTCATGTTTTTAGATGAGGATGTTAAACAATATGAGTTTTTGACGAGTTCAAATTTCTCTGTTGTCTTCTCTCCTCTTGTTGAACCGCATTCTACACTTGCTGACCGACATTGCCCACTAAACCTTGCATCTTCGGACAAGATGCACGATCATACATGCTTAGTGGTGGCGACACCGACCACTGTGCAGGTTTTGTGTGACACAGTGATTGAAGCAAACACCCTCAAAGTAATGAGTTTAATCACGTTTGCGGTTGCTTTAGTCGACGATTTTGACCCAGTCAAATTGAAAGACTGGAAGGTGCTAGCTGAATTCACACGTGCCCACAAGATGTGAACTCGAGTAGGTGAATCATGGGAGTTACGACTCCCGTCGTACAAAATCCATGTTTATCACAAACTCGGCTTGCCATCGTCAAGTCTGTTCACTCGGAAGAGTGGAGGTAACATGACGATGCAGTTGAAAGGACATCTAGCTGGTGCTCTCGTGAACGTACTTGCTGACACTAGAGGGGACGACTCTTTTGTTAGCCTTGGCTTTACCGGACAGGTTGGCCTGAAGTATGAGCCATCGAATGGCGCACTTGTTGTCGGTGACAACCATACGGTACCCGTGATCGGTACTCGTAAAGCAAAAGTTTGCATTCAATGGTACACACAAAGTGTCATGCTAAAGGTACTCAACCTTCTTAACCCGTTTGACGTGGTGCTAGGTGATCCCTGGCTCTGAGAGAAAAAGGCCCTAATGTGCTTTGAATCAAAGTGCTTGATCCTCCGAAAAGGACAACGCCCCTTTACGTTGATTCCAAGTACGGGATTATCACCGACCCGAGTCAAAGTCCATGCCAGCTTGTCTGCGATGCAAGTCAAGAGACGTATTCGGCAAGGTTGTCGATACTTCTTGGCTCAGTTGCAGAAAGTGGAGGACAACGTGAAGGAAGACACGCCGCAAGAGATCAAATCTCTAGTGGCGGAGTCTTCGGATGTATTCCAAGACCCACCGGCTGGGCTTCCACCAGAAAGACACATGGGCCACACAATTCCGCTGCAACCGGAGGCAACTCCTCCGTTCAGACACATGTATTGCCGTAGTCTAGCATAAAGGCAAGAGGCCAAATGCCAAATCAAAGAGTACCTTGCAAAAGGGTGGATCGAGCCCAGTAGCTCGTCGTACGGTGCGCCGATCCTTTTTGTGAACAAAAAGGATGGTGGTTTACGCATGTGCGTAGATTACCGGGCATTGAACAAGCTAACGGTGAAAAATCGATTCCCCTTACCATGGATTGAGGACCTTTTTGACCAACTCCAAGGCGCAAAGTATTCTCGTCCTTGGATTTGTCTCAAGGATACCATCAAATCCGCATCACGGAAGATGATGTGCCCAAAACCGCATTTTGAATGCACATGGGACACTATCACTTCTGAGTGTTATGCTTTGGGATTACAAATGCCCTGGCAACCTTCCAAGGAGAATGGAACCGAACGTTCACCAAGAAACTCAGAAAGTTTGTCTTGGTTTACCTGGACAACATCCTGGTTTTCTCCAAATCAATGGAAGAGCACATAGAACATCTACGCGAAGTTCTCGCAATCCTTCGGGAAAAGAAGTTCTATGCGAAAGTGAGCAAGTGCAAGTTTGCACAAGATGAGCTCGAATACCTTGGACAGATCGTCGGCAAGGACAGCATCCGTGTTGACCCACAAAAGGTCCAAGCCATTGTGGACTGGCCACGTTCCGAGAATTCTGGGCAGATTCGGTCTTTCCTCGGCCTTGCAAACTACTTTCGATGGTTTATGCAAGGGTATTCAACCCTGGTAGCACCGCTAACCAAGCTCACGCAAAAAGACGTGCATTGGGAATGGACACCTGATTGCAAGAACGCTTTTCTCAAAGTCAAAGAGCTCCTACCCACGGCGCCCTTCCTAGCTCTTCCGAATACATCGCAACCGTGGGAGGTCCGATGTGATGCGTTGGTAGTATGATTCAGAGTTGTCCTCATGCAGAATGGTCACCCAGTTGCGTATGAGAGCCGGAAGCTCATTCCCGTGGAAACAAACCACACGAATGGGGATCAAGAACTCCTTGCAGTAGTACATGCTTTCAAGATGTGGCGTTGCTACCTTGAGCGTGCGGAAGAGGATGTGACGGTCGTGACCGACCATAGTCCATTGGTGTTTTTCCAAACGCAACCGAACTTGTCAAGACGACAGGCGCGTTGGAGCGAATACCTGAGCCAATTTTTGTTCACATGGGAACATCGACCAGGACGTATCAATGTGGCTGATCCACTAAGCCCACAGCCTGTGGAGCAACCACCGAGGTCAGTGGGTGTTTTATGGCCATTGCAACAGCAACAGTACAACCACCAGATCCCCCTGCACCTCTGTGGCAACAATCACAAGAGATTATCCATTACAACGGTTTTGGAAACAGGATCCGAATGGGATGCTATGTGGATTTTTGGTTTTAAGACACTCGAAATCTGGACAAGTACCACTTGGTGGAGGCCGCAAGAATCTTCTGGCACGCAGACCAAGTTGTTGTGCCAAACTCGGGAGACCTTCGAGCAAAGGCTATCTCTCAGTTCCACAACCCGCCGATCGCAAGTCATGTGGGACCCCGAAAGACCGGACAGGCACTCTCGGACCACTATTGGTGGCAAGGATGGAGTGTCGATGTCCGTAAGTATTGTATGACATGCGACCCATGTCTTTAGAATAAGGCTAGTAACAAGAAGCCTGCTGAACTCCTGCAACAGCTTCCCATTCCTGGGACTCCATGAGAGTGCGTCATCATGGACGTCATTACTGGTCTTCCAGACACTGCCCGTGGCCACGATACAATACTAGTGGTTGTGGATCTTTTGACGAAGATGACACACTTCATTCCTACAACCACTAACGTGAACACAGAGGCGACAGAAGTCGCCAGGGGTAAGAAAACTTCTACCGAAGTGGATAGGGTCGTTTCCCATTGTGGCACGCATCGGGCCAGTGGCATACCGATTGCTACTTCCGCCGAGTATGAAAACACGTGACGTGTTTCATGTGAGCCTGCTGCCTCCATACACGATAGACGGGACCGTTTAGCCACCGCCAACAGTCCTTGCTGCCGACGGCCAGTACGAGGTCCTTCGCCTACTCCAGCACCGAGAGCATACTCTTCGGTCGCGCGTTGTTAGGGAGTACCTCCTTCATTGAGCCGGTTGTGGACCTGAACACAATTCATGGGAGCCCAAATCTTGGTTGCCCACAGGGGTGGTCAACGAGTACTGGAGCAAGCTTGCAGCTCGCACAGATCGACGCGTGGCAGGAGGTACCACCTAAACGCGAAAAAAGTGAGCAACATTCCCACAGGGCAGCATTCATGGACAGCGACCATAGGAGGTTGGGGATGCCCAACATGGTTGTCGCGCGGACGCTCCAGCCTAATGGGGAGAGGCCGCTAGCCGTGCTGACCTACAAGCTGCAGCTTAGGTCTAAGTACCATGCACGTGTTCATGGTTAGCTGGTGATTGAAATTTTTAACATTCTTTCATAATGTTGATGACTCACTCACTGACAATCCTACTTGTTGTTCATGAACCGGAATGGTTCATAATAAGTGAGGAGGAATGTAGCGGGAGGGCCGGTTCGGCCCTCCCTCCTCGCTGAAGCGAGGGGTGGTTGTGCACCACCCCTCGCGTCAGCGAGGGCTGGCCGGCAGCCAGCACTTCGCTAGCCGCCGGCCAGCTCGCTGACGGCCGGCGGCCGGCCAAGCAACCGGCCGGCCAGCTGCCAACCACCGATCGCGGCTTCAGCCCGATCGGCGGCTGAGAGGCCACGAGGGCCTCGAGGGTGAGGCCTCGTGGCCTTGTGCCTGCACCCCTCCTCGCCCTCCTTGCAAAACAAGCAAGCGAGGACGAGGGATATGGGAAGCGAGGGTGAGGTCGAGAGAGCTGGCGCGAAATTGCTAGCGTGCCTCGCACGCGGCGATTTTGCTCCAGAACAGCAAAACGTACATCGAAGTTCATTCGCGACAAACTTTGACATAAAATGAACGAAATAACTCGTGCGATTACATGAGTTCAAGGTAAAAACCCCCGATTTGGGTCCCAAAACCAGGTGTTTGGTTAAAAACGCAAATGGGCCTCCGCAGACTCAAAATATTCGAGTCTCCCTGCTCCGGGTCGTTGATGACGATTGCCCCTCAGTCCTGCGAAGGGGGTAAACCCCTGATGCGGACTGAGAACGCCATTCTGCGAACTCCGACGACGACTTCAGAGCAGGAGCTGGATAGTCAGCCCGTTACATCTGTTGTGAATTTTCTTTCATTTCTGAACTTGTTCTTCTCGCTAAACCTAGATTGTAATATAGCCCGGACATAGGATTGTATCGTATCTTTTCCCTATTTAGCTCTCCTTTGGCTTGAAGTTCATCTTTTTCGTATGTTGCTTTGAAGTAGGAATTGTGTCGCTTGGAAGTAGCTCTTAAAACATCGGCTATGCAATGGACTGTTGCGATGTTGCATCCGCCACTCAAGTTCCAAGAAGCATCATCTGAAATGTTTGATGAGCAAAGAAAATTGTTTGGTGCTGACTTTGGCTTTCGGTCTGGTTGATTAAGGGTGCTTCATCCGCGACTTGGTCGGATCGCGATTCTGACATTTGAGCCCTTTTGAGGTTCCAACGGAAGGGCCCTGTTATTGGTAAGATTGGCTGGTAGGGCTCCACGGTTTATGAGATCGGCCGTCCAGGCCCCATAGTGGACGTTCTAGAAAGAAGGGTTGCGTGCAAGAGCCATCATACAAACAAGGACCTCGGCGTCAAACTGCCCTTGAGTGTAATAGAAAGCTCTATGTGTTCCTCATGAAGGAGGAAGGCAAGCTACTAGATTTGCGGGACTATGTCATAAAAATTGAAAGGCAAAGGAAGAGCAAGGTCAAAGCACTACATATTGACAAAAGCAAAGAGTACATGGATTCTTCTGGGTGGCTGAAATTGCAAGATATTGAGTAGCTGGATGATTACCAAAACAATGCATTTGCACCATATTGTAGCCGGATTGATCGAATGTGTAGCTTCGCATAAACTTCCATCAACGTACATTCTTTTAAGATGAGCCAAAGTACAACATTGTACAAATACACACAAATGAGTGTCTATTCAAGATTTTAATGTATTTGCAAAGGGTGGGGGGTTGCTGGGGGAGGGAGGATGCAGGCCAGCTGTCAACCAACTGTTGCTTGGAGCAAAAAACAATGCCTTTGATCGCCATTCTTTGGTTGGCTATGGAGTCTTTGTAAAAAGGGCTCGGTGGTGGAACCCGGATGATCTTTGCCTCAGCACCAAGGCTATGTTCCATAAGGTTTCAGAAGCAGGGCACGACCCTTTCAAGTCTCAGAGAGAGGGGCCCATGGTGTATTGCATAATGCATTTAATCTAGACATCTTGGCCATCATCAGGTCACCTCATCTAGAAGGGAGAAGGTGCCAGCGGCCCATTGGTGTACGAACTCTGCCTTCTTGTCATACAATTTGTGACCCACTATGCACCAATGTCCTGAATCATTCTATGACGCGTTGAGGGCATCTAGACCAACTGTCCCACCGACCAATGCTCCATTGCCTCAACACTTTGACCGACTAAGGGAACCTGGTAGGATAGTTTCACAAACCTTTCGTTTGGTAATGTCTGAATGACATCTAACAATGAGGGAGTGAGGCAGATGAATTTGACCAGTGAGTGTGCGGAGTTGCATGTCACTTTTCCAAAAAGCATGCAAGACTCAAATGCTTTCTTATGCTTATGTACACACCCTCAATGTTTTAACACTTTACAATGAAGTGCACTTTATAGTTTCACATAAGTTACTCAGTGAACTAAGTTACCTGCTGATTGAAGAGACCGTGTTTAGCATCACTCCACTAAGAAATAATTTCACCGTTGCTCACATAGCATATCACGTTCTTGGACGATCTTCCTAAAAGGAGGATTCCTGTTGGATCAAGACACCGAAATAATGAGGAAAAAATTCATTCAATTGGGTGGGCCCTAAAACTGGGATTTCATGAGTGAATAATGGAGTTTGTGCAGACGCAACACGATTGACACTAAGCAATGCGCAGCCAGTTGCATCGCAATGTACGAGTGCAATTTCCATTGAATAGGAAAGAAAGAAACGAATGAAATAATAATTAATTAAAATAACCTGGTAACATGAATAGCTTTGCTGATTGACGACCAATGTCTAAGGTGGTGGATGGCGATCGACACTGGCTCTTAATCACTAGTTTAGGTTAATGATCATCGCCAAACACCATCCTTGAATCTAAGAAGTATTCTTTTTTTCAATAAAAAGATCAAGGGTCGCAAACCTGGCCCTGTTAATATATGGCATGGAGAAAAATGTGGTTGAAGCACAAATCCCCCACCCAAAGTGGGAAATTTGTAGAAGAAAGGAATCATGGACATGAATCTCTGTAAATTGGGTGTTTTAAAAATTATTTCTATCAGTATTTTGAGAATTATAGATTTTCCCTGAAAGGGAGACAGAATGTTTGACAACCATGAACTCTGAGTCTGGTCCCGGGTGTCTGGTTTTGGCTCTTCCCAACTAAATGCATACCGCGTTAATCGCCCATTGTGATCGGTCTCAAAACGCACGGTAGTCGAATGACGTGGCTCCGACTGACGTGGTCGCGTGCTGTGCTCCTCCCGTCCAGGACGTCAGACGAGTTGCGCGCAGAGTCGGGGACGAGTGCAAACGCTACCACATTCGCCCCTCATGATTTCGCTGCCCAAGTCCAACAGCGCGAACTCTTAGACCACTCCTCCCGGAAGCTATCCTTGTGTGTGCCGTCTCCACTCGCAGTAGCCCTCCCGCCCAGCGCGACAATACGATAAGCACATTTGCTCGCGCGATATGGCTGCCGCGTTCTCCACAATGGCAGCAACAGGGCCTACAGCAGCTGCCGCCAACAGTCTTAGGATTGTCGCGCTCGGGCGCCCGCTTGAGCCCGCCTCCGCGTCCTGCTGCTGCCGTGGTTCAGTCTCTTCCTCCGTCTCTGCTGCAGCTTCCGTGGCTCGACCTGCTTCAGCTACGTCCCGCTCCTGCAGACCACGCTCGACTGCGGCTACTGCGGCCGCTCTCTCCAGGCGCACGTGCCTTTCGCTGCAGCCCGTGATAATCGGCAACAGGAGCAGCAGCAGGCCGTCGCACCAGCGACAGCCGGAGCGTTCTAGCAGTCGGTTCGTCGTGCGCGCCCAAGCAGAGACGGAGCAGCCCCAGCAGGACGAGAAGGTCAGCATTCCTT
>SZWC01001716.1:244636-257125 GCA_023375785.1 Penium margaritaceum | reverse complement strand
TTCCCTCTGTAGTTTATCGCTTGCTCAACCTTTCCAAGGCAATTTCTGGCTACTCTCCCTTAGAACTCTATATTCTACTACTCTTCTCCTTTCCTTTACTATACAAGGTGCTCACTTCCGCCTTCTACATACTCCCTGAATGCCCTCATTTACCTCTCACACTAGCGCTCTACCGCGTGTCTAGTGCCTACCTTCACCTGTCTTTTGGCTAGCTCCCTTGTCTTGCATTCATCTCTTTGATTTTATCACTCTCCCGCCCGTTTTAGGAAAAATTCTCTAGTGCCGCCTGACCAAGTGATCGTGTCTCCACCTCCATCATTGCATACCACCTTCAGGGCCTCCTTCTGGTACCATGATACTGCCTATGTTACATCTCCTATCTCCATAGAAGCTCCATTAGGTGTGACATCAGCTGGTGGCCATTGATCTGCCTTGCGTCCAAGCTAAATGCACGTGGTGGTCCTCCATCTTTAGTCCCCTTGGCAGCTCGACTGCTCGAGCTCTGCCTTCATTCATAGCTAATGTCAATTTCACCATCTCTCATCAAACTTCAAGCCTCGCCAACAATCTTCACCATAACATAACCATGCGTCCAAGATCAATGGCTATGGTGTGGCCTGTTCTTGTAAGTCCATGATAGCCCACAACAGCAGACAAGCCCCGAACTTCCACAACTTTTTCAAAGGTTTCGTCCGATTTTTTTTTGCAAGCTCTTTACTATTTCGTTTTGTGCTTGCATTGCTGCTAGCCAATCCTGCCCTGCAGATCTCAAGCTCTCTACCTCTCTTTTGTTGCCTCATCCTGCCCTAATGACCTTGTGGGAAGGTCACCTCTTGGTCACAGTCGCCACTATCCGAAGCATTGTTCCTCTATCTTCTTCATCTTGCCAACGTTACTACTCCATCTTGCTCCAACTACATCAGGATCATTATCTATCTACCCTCCGCCTTCTCATGTCATCATGTTTTCCAACAGTCATGTCCCTTCTCCTCTTCCCTTCAGAGCGCCCCGTTTCCAATATCACTTGTAACATCCTCATCTTCCTCATTGGCTTCATCAGCCTCATCTGGTAGAATCAGCATCTTCCTTATCATCAACTAACCATCACTATCTACCACCGCACTGGTTTCACCCTTCAATCCCCCCGTGCAGCAAATCAACAATCATCAATCATCATCATCATCATCATCATCATCATCATCATCATCATCATCATCATCATCATCGTCGTCGTCGTCGTCATCATCATCATCATCATCATCATCATCATCATCATCATCATCATCATCGTCATCAATCAGCACACATGGTTTCCCTCATGTGCCCACCTCTTCATCATCACCTGTTTAGCTTCAATCAACACACGTGGTCTCATACCTGCGACCACTCTTATCATTCGGAATAAGATACATCCACATCAACAAGATACATAAATCCACGTGGTTTTACCCCTACATCCATGACTTCAACAATGAGTAAATAACCAATCATCTATCAACAATCATTAATCTGCAGCTCGGTCTCTAGGATCCGTCCATGTCACCACTCGCTTTGCAATGGCATGCATCCAATCCAACATCAGATTCTCTCGTGGTGCGCTAGAAACTGACTTGCTTTGCCAAATTTTTCTTGTCTATCAATCAGCGCACGTCGATTTCCCTTGCACCCACTCCATCATGAGCAGCTTCACTTCAAGTTCGCATACGTGGTTTGCCGTTACGCCCATTTCCATCCTTTTCAACTTTTGTTACATCTCTCACGCACATGAGATTTGCCCCTGCTCTCACTCCATGAATCGTGTACAATCAGCCCGACAGCATTTCTTTCAAACAAAGAATGGAACTGAACAACTTCAATAACAAAACTGAAACACGGAATCCAAATTTCATTAGCTCTACATTCAGAGGTGATTTTGTGCTTGGAAATGTTTGAACTTGGAAAACTTGAAAACCTGTTTTGAGACGTCAGAAGAACATGACAATTCCCCTCATTGCATACATAATTTAACTTCCTTCACTCCTGTGTGGGATGTGGGATCACACTCCTAGTTTATAATTAATTTATGATGGATTCTCGCAACAATGCATCCATTGAGGGATACCATGCAAATACAATCCCCCTCAGTGCAAAATGCCCCTCAATGGATTCTTTCCCTCAATGCATCCATTGAGGGATATTGCATGTTTAGACTTGATGCCGTGGGCCTCTAGATATGAAGAGCAAGTGCCCTCCTCCCATTATGCATCCCATCTATTGCTATTTTCAAATTTTATCCTTGTATTTATAGACTCGAATCCCTCCATGATTCTATAAGCCTCAATTCACCACAAATTTGTGCTCCTTTGTCGCGAAGCTTTAGATGAGACATGCTATGTGCACAATCTTCTTGTGATCCTTGTTGTCTCACTGGACCTGTTTCATGGATTTTGAATAGTGTTTTCTTTGAGAAATTTCCCTCAAGGTGGAACCATTGAACACTAATCTAGTGTGCAAGCCTCGTCTTTCATGCATTAATCGATTGTCGGTATTCCCTTTTTTTCATGACCTTATTTTACACCCAATCTTCTTGTGAGAATTGTTGTACTTTGTGCCGTTCCTGTACAGTTTACTGTGACCACTCGGCCGTGTCCATACTCGTGCAGATCCCTGAGGCAGGCGGCCCTGGTGACACCGGCGCGACGACAGGCGGCGGACTACCCGCTTGGAGCTGACCGACCACTGTTCCAGAGCCCCAGATGCCACCGGGACTCGTTGCTGTGCCTTCTACGTCTTGCAGGCGCCTTTCGGCGGACTGGCCATGAGGCCTATTTGCATGTTTTTGCATTGTATGCTCGCTGACAGTCGATGGATGCATGCATGTGACCAGCCGCTGCGTCCGTCTTTTGATTCTGCACGTCTAGGTTCAGACGACGTAGGATTCTGACATGTGTGCGCAGAGTTACGGCCAAAACAGTGGTTTTAGGCCCGTTTTAGGACAGCTCTTGGACTGCCGCGTGCGACACCCGCCATGCGCCGCGGCAGGTATTTATGCCCTGGACCTGTCAGTTGTCATCTCTCTCTGCATATGCTATATTGAAGCATTCTGACACTGTGTCTTGTGTCTCCTAGCCAAACCCTTGCCGTTGTGTATACGACCTGTGACTGTCGTCACCGTCTGACCAGGCACTGACGCCCGGTCAGCGACTGTGTTGCTAGGAAGCTTCTACGCACTTTCTCATGGTATCAGAGCAGTGAGACAGTTCTCACTGAGCTGCGCAGCAGAGAGGCAGCAGAGCAACAGCAGTGACAGTCACTACTGCAGCAGAGTTTCTGGGATCTGTTGGAGACGGCCGGTCGCCGTCAACGTACTCCACCCACAATGTGAGATCGCAGCTGCAGAGGCAGCAGCAGCGGCGTGTACCGCCACACAGAGGTACGTGGCGGCTGCGGTGCGTGCAGCCGCCCTCCCATAGTCGCAGCAGTAGAGCAGCAGCAGCAGAGGCGGCGGCGGCAGCAGCGCAGCAGTAGCGCAGCAGCAGCGGCCGCCGCAGCAGCGTGGCAGCAGCGGCGGCAGCAGCAGCGCAGCAGCAGCGTCGGCAGCAGCAGAGCAGCAGCGGCAGCGGCTCAGCAGCAGCAGTGTCAGTCGCGGCGGCAGCAGCAGCACAGCAGTGGCAGCAGCAGCAGCGCGCGGCGGCAGCCAGTAGCAGCGCGCGGCGACGGCAGCCAGCAGCAGCTGCAGCGCGCAGCAGTAGCCGCCGCGCGCAGCAGCAGCAGCAGCAGCGCAGACGCTGCTGCCACCGCTGCACATGCAGCTACGCAGCTGCTGCTGCAGCTGACAGCACAGCTGCAGTAGCAGCTGGGCGGAAGCTGCTGCGCAGCTTCCGCGGAGCTGCCGCGCGCCACCGCGAAGCGGCTCCACGCGCGGCAGAACTGTAAAAAAAAAAAAGGAGGGGACGAGCTGACGGCAGCATTTTTGATTGCTGACGTCATCAGGTCGTGCTGACGTCAGCAACCACTTGCTGACGTCAGCATTACACTTAGCCAAATTTTCACCCGGAATGTTAAAAGTTGCCAGCATTTCAACTCCCCGAGAAACGCAGACGGTTTTGAAATCCGGCAAACTTGACCTGTCGTCCCATAGTGAGCGGCGACATGAGTTCGCCCGACGACAAGGACAAGGGACCAGGTGCTCCCTCCTCCTCTTCTTCAGGGGTATTGAGCCCTCGTTCGCAGGCCATTGCGGACCTGCGCAGCCAGCAGGAGGAGATGCGTCGTCTGTAGCGAGAGCAGACTGACGCGATCCGCACGTTGACTGAGCTCCTGCGCGCTCAGTCCACGGCTCCTTCGCGAATGTCTGAGGGAGCTGCCGACGTTGTGGCCTCCACCCAGCACTCGGCCCAGGTGCCCGTGACAGGTGCTCCGCCTGCTTCACCTCCTGGTGTGGTTTCTCCACCACCTGCTGACCTCCTTGATGACGAGCCATTCATGCCAGGCTTCGAGGATGACTCCCAGGAGCGGGAGATTCGTCTCCTACAGGAGCGCCTCCGTCAGCTGCAGACGGGTATCCGACCTCCACCCGTGTCCCCGATACGACCGTCACCTGACTTCCCCGGTGATCACCCCCTTCCAGGAGTTTTCCCCGTCTCTCGCCCTCCTCAGCCTGCGGTTGCTCTCCCCACGGAGCGGCAGCCAAAGGACTTNCAGGTGCTCCGCCTGCTTCACCTCCTGGTGTGGTTTCCCCACCACCTGCGGACCTCCTTGATGACGAGCCATTCATGCCAGGCTTCGAGGATGACTCCCAGGAGCGGGAGATTCGTCTCCTACAGGAGCGCCTCCGTCAGCTGCAGACGGGTATCCGACCTCCACCCGTGTCCCCGATACGACCGTCACCTGACTTCCCCGGTGATCACCCCCTTCCAGGAGTTTTCCCCGTCTCTCGCCCTCCTCAGCCTACGGTTGCTCTCCCCACGGAGCGGCAGCCAAAGGACTTTGAGGCACCACCTCCACGGTACATCAACGAGGATGGATTTGACTGTTGGGAGATCCTGTTTCAGGTGTGGGCCACTTCCGAGGGAGTGTGGCCTTACTACCACAGCCCGTACTAGTCTACAGATCCAGCACAGGTACTGACAGCAGCCCGGGCCATGCGAGGGCTTCTCTACGCCATGCCACGCGAGACTGTCGTCGACTTCCGCCCCTTCCTCGGTGAGGCTGGCACAGGCACCGGAGCTGATCCTCGTGGAGGCTGGGATCTGGCGTTGTCCCTACTGGCCGTAGAGACGCACGCTACGCGTGCGTCACACATTCGTGCTTTCCACTCGCTCCGTTAGGGACCAGCAGAGCCTGCGGCGGATTACTGGCGACGCGCCATGCGTATTTACACACGTCTGGGGACCTCAGGGGGCACGCAGCTGTGGGCACTTCGGACGATCATGCTCGGAGTTCGCCTGGAGTACACCGACATCTTCACACGGTACAGCGACGCTGCTCTCGAGCCTTTCTTAGCCACCCTGCAGCTGCTCCCTTGGGCCCATCAGCTTTTCCTCCAGGTGACGTCGGCCCGCGAGGCAGCAGTAGCACATCAGGAGACTTCCCTCGCTGCAGTAGTCCTCGCCTCACCACCATCTTCCCTCCTACAGTCACCCTCATCTACCTCCATCACGACCTCATCTTCCTCCTCCTCTTCGACCCCGTCTACACCCACGCAGACGCAGGGCGTTGCACCAGCTGCCCACGGGAAGAAGAAGAATAGGAAGCGTGGATCGGGTCAGCAGCAGTCGTCATCTAGTGGTAGCAGTGGTCGTTCCGTGCACTGCTACAACTGTGGAGGTGCCCATCGCTACACCGAGTGCCAGCAGCCGCTTGACTGGGAGCGCATCACTCGCGGACTTCAGGCTGCCCACGCTGCCCGCACCGCGTCCGGCACGTCGCCCGCACACTCCTCTGGATGCGCAACGACCACGACTGCAACTATTCCTGTGTCCTCACCAGCGAGCAGCAGTGATCCAGACCCACATGACCGCACCACCGCCGAGCTTTGTCATCTTCTGGCGCTTCGCTTTCAGGGAGGTGCGAGTGTGTTGTCATCGTCAAGTGGGTCAGAGACTGCTTGTTCATCTGTCCTCGTGACTCGTGATGACACGTGTGGGGGAGCACAGTCCGCATGTGATGATGTTGGGCCTGACTGCACTGACTGGATTCATGAGTCTCACCTTCGTGATGTACGTCGTTCCTTCCCACTGACGGCTCAGCGTCCCGCTGATGCCGAGTGTTCCATTGCTCGTTGTACAGTGACGTCCACTAGTCCTGACTCCGGTGGCACTTGGATCATCGATTCCGGTGCCACCCACCACATGACGTGTCGTCGTAGTGACTTTGTGGTACTTGGTCCTGTCACGACTGTCCGTTCTGTTCGTATAGGCTCTGGTCAGTCTTTACCGGTCCACGGTGTTGGGGTTGTATGCTTTGATGGTCCATCTGGCCCCCTGTATCTCTCTAACGTGCTATTTGTGCCTGATCTTGAGCTCAGTCTGCTGTTTGTGCGTGCCTGCACTCTGATGGGTCTCGCCGTTGAGCATACCGCTGATTCAGCGACGGTGACTGCTCTTGACACCCGTAGCATTGTCCTTTGTGCTTCAGTCGTAGATGATTTGTACCGCATTGCTCGGCCATCTTCCCCTTGCTCTCCCCCTTCCTCTCGTCGTGTTTTTGTCACTGGTGTTCTATCCCCAGAACACCAGAGGTTGCTTCACCAACGTCTGTGTCATGTGGGCTCTGACACTGTGTCGAAGCTCATACGGACACAGCCCGCTCTTGGCCTTGACGCGGCTTCTTTTGAGAAGCCACCCAAGACCGACTGCCTTTTTTGCGCTAAGGGAAAGATGCACCGGTGCACTTATCCTGATTCGCGTTCCCGAGCGCTGAGGCCACTCGAGTTGGTCCACTCGGACCTGCTTGGTCCTCTCCCGGTCGAGTCCCTGTCCGAGAGGGGACGGTATGTTCTGACGCTGATTGATGATTTCACCCGGATGCGGTGGGTCTACAGTCTGCGTCAGAAGAGCGATGCCGCCCTTGCGGTTTGGCTCTGGCTCGTGATGGCTAAGCGTCAGTCTCGCCACACGCTACATACCTTTCGCNCATTTTTCACCAGGTCTCCGCTCCTGCTACCCCACAGCAGAACGGTGTCTCTGAGCGCTGGAACCGCACCATGGAGGATGCGGTCCGCGCCATGCGGTCTGAGTGCGGTCTCCCGGAGTCCTTCGCCTTCGAGGGCTTCGCCTACATGACATGGGTCTGGAACCGCCTCCCGCATGGTCCGCTTCCGGATCATGGCACACCGTACGAGCTCTGGTTTGGCCACCGTGCTGATCTTCGTCTTGCACGCGTCTGGGGTTCCCTGGCCTCCGTGTGGTACACCGAGGACCAGCAGGGGTGCAAGGTCTCCCCCCGGGGTCGCTTGTGTGCCTTCATCGGCATCTCCCCGCGGTCGAAGGCCTGGCGCTTTGGGACCCCACTCGTCGTCGTGTCATTGAGTCCCATGACGCGCTGTTTTTTTAGTCTCTCACATACCGTGATCTGACTTCGATCACAGCTCTCTCCGCAGCTCATGTCCCTTCCTGTGAGGGTCCTCGGCGGATGGGGGAGACTTCTCCGCCAGCGACCATTTCTCGTCAGGCTGATGTGTCCGCTCGAGTCCCCTCTCGATCTCTAGCACTTGATGACCCGGCTATCATTGCCGTTGGTCCAGAGATCCCGCCTGTTCAGCCTGTTTCACACCCCACAGGTACCGCTGCTCTCACGCCTCCTCCTGCATCACCACCTGTGTCCACTGGCACCCCTGCTCCGTTGTCTGACCCAACCCAGCCCACTCCTGTCCCTACGTCGGCTGACACTCCTGTCTCAGTGTCCGGGCCAGCCTTGCCCGCTGTCACTCCCAGCTCCATGTCCCCCACACACGCATTTCCTCGCACGGCATCTCCGGCTGCCTCGTCTCAGCCCTCACCAGCTGTGGTCGTACCTGTCCCTGTGGTTGTACCTGCTACTGAGCCTGAGGTGCGCCCCTCGACCTCCGGTTACTCTCGTGAGCCCGGTGGTCACCTTCGACCACCGGATTCCGGAGCTCAGCGAGCGTCGGGTCCCGGACCCAGGCATTCCTCTCGCAGCATCGCGAGCGGTGATCCAGGCACAAAGGCCTTAGGCCTGAGTGTCCGTACTGCGCTTTCAGAGGTACACCCAGCGTGCCCTATAGGGCACAACCTGGTCACTCGCGAGTTCCATATCGCCTGTGACGCAGCAGCTGATCTCGTGGCCGTCAGGCCTGACACTGAGGCGTGTGCACTTGCCACGCAGAGCTCCCCTTCTATGGCGCCTGACCCGGGCACATTGAGGGAGGCTTTCTCATCACAGGATGCTGATGCCTGGCGAGCTGCATGCGAGGATGAGCTTCGCGCTATCCGAGAGCACAGAGTCTATGAGCTGGTCGACCTTCCCCCTGGGAGGAAGGCGATTCAGGTCAAGTGGGTCTTTCGTAAGAAAGTGAAGCCTGATGGCTCACTGGAACGCTACAAGGCCCGCTTGGTCGTCAAGGGGTTCTCTCACATTGAGGGAGTTGATTACACTGACACTTTTGCCCCTGTCGGCCGCATGACCTCAGCTCAAGCTCTGTTCGGTGTAGTGGCTCAGCATGACTGGGAACTACACCAGATGGATGTAAACAACACGTTCCTTCATGGCTCTTTGGATGAGGAGATCTACGTGGCTTAGCCACCAGGCTTTGAGGACGGTGACAAGGTCTGGCGCTTGCGCAAGTCCTTGTACGGCCTCAAGCAGTCTCCACGGTGTTGGAACCGGGAGATCACTGGCACCTTGACTCGCGCAGGATACGTACAGAGCGAGGCAGACCCCTCACTCTTCATCCTACCGACACCCGAGCGGTTCACCGCCATCCTGGTCTATGTTGATGACATTCTGATCGCGTCTCCGTCCCTAAAGGCCGTGAAGGAGGCCAAGGCTGTCCTGCAGACCGCCTACAGGATGAAGGACCTCGGTCCTGCATCGGTGTTTCTTGGTATGGAGATCGTGCGAGATCGCAGACATCGGACACTATTGCTGCATCAGGCCCGATACGCACGAGTCGTGGGGGAGCGCTTTAGGGATCTCCTTGGTGCAGTGCCCACCGCTTCCACACCCCTCACACCTGATGGGCAGGATGCCCTGAAGGTGGATGATCCTACACAACTGGGGGAGATAGTGGACGTGACCTTGTACCTCCGTCTTATCGGATCTCTGATGTACCTAGCCACTACCACGCGTCCCGACATCACGTTCGCCGTCAACCTCCTCGCTCAGTTCTCGCAGGCTCCACGTGCGAGAGCTCTTCACGCGGCTATGCGAGTGGTACGGTACGTGGTCTCTCACGCCGTATCTCGGAATCTTCTTTCGTCGGCAGTTTTCGGTGGTCCTTGACGGCTACACTGACAACGACTGGGCTTGGAGCCCTGACGGGCGCAGTCGCACTGGCTACGTGTTTCTGCTCGGTGGTACCGCTTTGTCTTGGCAAAGCGGGAAGCAGGGCTGCATCGCACGTAGCTCGTCGGAGGCAGAGTATGTGGCTTTGGGGGCAGGGGCTGCTGAGGCAGTATGGCTGCAGCACTTGTTTCTTGAGCTTGGGCAGTCAGTACCCGCCATTGTGCTGCGTTGCGACAACCAGAGTGCTCTCGCCATTACGGAGAACTCTGGTGTTTTTCATGCTGGCACAAAGCACATTGCGGTTGAGCATCACTTCGTTCGTGATCTGGTGGAGCGACGCGTGATCTCCATCATGTGGATTGGCACTGACTTGCAGCGTGCTGATTTCTTGACGAAGGCACTTGCCCGCGGAAAGTTCCTGGTGGCCATTCGTTTTGTTAGGTGTCGCCCCGTGCGTGACAGTAGTTGAGTGTGGGATGTACGTTGGCGTCTCATCTGTCTGTGTCACCCACTATGTGGTTGTACCAGTGCTGCACGCGTATGGACATGCGTACCATCGGGTCATGGGGGAGTGTTGTGCTTTGTGCCGTTCCTGTACAGTTTACTGTGACCACTCGGCTGTGTCCATACTCGTGCAGATCCCTGAGGCAGGCGGCCCTGGTGACACCGGCGCGACGACAGGCGGCGGACTACCCGCTTGGAGCTGACCGACCACTGTTCCAGAGCCCTAGATGCCACCGGGACTCGTTGCTGTGCCTTCTACGTCTTGCAGGCGCCTTTCGGCGGACTGGCCATGAGGCCTATTTGCATGTTTTGCATTGTATGCTCGCTAACAGTCGATGGATGTATGCATGTGACCAGTCGCTGCGTCCGTCTTTTGATTCTGCACGTCTAGGTTCAGACGGAGTAGGATTCTGACATGTGTGCGCAGAGTTACGGCCAAAACAGTGGTTTTAGGCCGGTTTTAGGACAGCTCTTGGACTGCCGCGTGCGACACCCGCCGTGCGCCGCGGCAGGTATTTATGCCCTGGACCTGTCAGTTGTCATCTCTCTCTGCATATGCTATATTGAAGCATTCTGACACTGTGTCTTGTGTCTCCTAGCCAAACCCTTGCCGTTGTGTGTACGACCTGTGACTGTCGTCACCGTCTGACCAGGCACTGACACCCGGTCAGCGGCTGTGTTGCTACGAAGCTTCTACGCAATTTCTCAAGAATATCTTCTTCAATGAGGGTTATCTTGTAAATTGTATCATGTCTTCCCACATCATATAGGTTAAGCCTAAATCGAACCATCCCCTTTCATGATGTGAAGAGTGTTAGTGGTATTCCTATCATCCCTTTGACAAACAATATTGAAATAATAGTATATATTGAAGGCCTATCAGGGGAAAAATAAAATTAAATCTCAATCCCTTTGAGGTTGTCGTCTCTCGAGTGATCGGTTTATGTATCTTAACGAGACTAATTGTTTCCTTTAACTAAATTTGATGTACAACATTATAAATAGGATTAAAATTATCTATTAATTTAAAAATTCATGCTATCCAAAGGGGGTTTGGGGTAAGGTTCATCCCGGGTTGTTTTCGTGCTAATGTAGCCCTTTTGCCTGAGTTGGTTAAGGTAAGAGAAAAGGCAAATGAGGTAATTTTTTATTTTATTCTTCATTATATTTTAGCCAATTTTAAGATTATTTATCCTTCAGTAATGAAATTATGGTGGAACCAGCCTGCCTTGTACATCCCTCACCAATGTTATGCATTTGCTAGAGGGGCTGGTTTCAACCCTCAGATGTGCCTCGGTTACGACCACGGGAAGAAGTAAATGACGCGAGAGCTCTTTCGACTTTGTCTATTCAAAATGGGAGAAGCTTAACGACGACGATTGTCGCCAGCACCGCAGACGACAATCGCGATCCTGGACGTCTTGACGAGTCCGCTTCCCTAGCGTTGACCTTGCACACAAAATGTTCGGCAGCCGGCGCCAAGCACACATACAAGAAAGTCCGATCAGACTTTTAAGCGGTCATTCGACGTTTGGCCGCCGACCTTCTACAGGTTTGTGATGTTTGAAGGCAGTTTCCATTGCAGTATTTGTGTAGGCTGCGGGTAGAAAACCAATTTATTTTTCATCGAAGGTATCTCCGGCATGCCGGTTCCGCCCGCCGAAACGACAAACCGTAGGCCTCTCTGACGGTTTCGTCGCATGCATGGGAGAATCCTCCTCCCGCCAACACCGACTGCCGGTTAGCGACTCGCCTGCCAGCAGGCACTTCTCCATACACATGTACATTCCGGACTTCACGTTTAGGGCATGAATGAATAGACTTCTTTTTAAGATTATGAGGCACCGGACTTATGCGGACTAGCCCATGGCACAGAGTGGCCAACATTGCAGCATCGTCACAAGGCGTGCAACGGCTCGGACATCGATTTCATGGGTGGTGTGTACCGTGCTCATTCGTGCATCCCGCCAGGAATCTCAGGCGCTCCACGCGCGCACCACCAGCGCAATACCTATCTCACGGCTAGCTGATAAGTGCAACGGACGGCCGCGGCGAGCAGCAGCAGGGGAGAGCAGCAGGATGCGTCAGCAGTAGCAGAGGCACGCACCAAGGAGAACAAGCAGGAGGCTAGCAGCAGCGGTTGCAAGCACGGGTCAGATGCAAGCAGCAGCGCTTGCAAGCAGGGCTTGAAGCAGCAGCGCCCCACTCCAGGCGAGCAGCGGCATTGCACTGATGGCCGCGGAAACACCGTCTGCGAATGGACTCGCCAAGCCTTTGGGGGAGGTGCGATCGATGTACACAGAAGCACACTCGCGATCATATGATTACTGAAATCATCCACGGTCAACTTGTCCCTGTCACGACAAGCATGTAGCTGTCATGATATGAAAGCTCTCTCTTCCAGGGCATCGAGGAGGATGTGACATCAAATGTTCAATCATGAGTCGTGCAGATGCGCTTGGCTCCTGCACAAGTCATGCTTGTGCGCACTTCACATCACATCTGCTGCACCGTTGTGCATGTCATGACATGAAAATT
>SZWC01001716.1:212718-229678 GCA_023375785.1 Penium margaritaceum | reverse complement strand
CTTCGCACACTCGTTCGTTCATTCGTCATGCAGAAGGAGGAACCGGAGGCACGCAAGCCGGCGTTGCCTTCGTTGCCGCAGCTCCCACCCATGCTGCACGCGTCTGTGCAACGGCCATCGGCGTCCGCTGCCGCCGCTGTGGCTGCTGCCAACGCAGCCGCTGTTGCTGCTGCTGTGGCTGTGAGGGCAACGGTGGTTCCGATCAGGAGTGGGGTATCGTCTGCTGCCTCCAGTCCTGGCCAAAGCAGCAGGGCATCTGCTGGTCCAGATTTTGCCACAGCAACTCCAGCAGCAGGGGTTGTGCTGCCTGCTGGAGCAGGCGGCCCTGAGGGCGGACCAGATGCACTCTCATCTGCACCCTCGACTGCGCCTGCAGCGCCACTGCAACCACCGTCGATTCCGTCGCCACCAATGCCGACGCCAGCACCAACGCCCGAGGAGCCATCTTCAGTTGCAAGTGCACATGTGGGGTCGCCTGCCGTTGAAGGGGATGCAGGCAGCACAATAAATGCTGCGACTGCTGCCACGGCAGCAGTCGAAGTGAAAGCTGCTGCTGACTTGTTGCTGGAGGAGCAGGCGGGAAGGGGAGCAGCGACGGGGGTGCTGCCCCTCGTGGCATCAGAGCCGGAACCAGCAGCAGAGGCAGCAGAAGCGCCAGGAGTTCCAAGAACCCCTGAAGCAGCTGCAACAGTTGTTGGAGCTGCAGCAGCTGTTGATGCAGCCGATGCAGTAAGCGCATCAGCTGCAGCAACTACTGAAGCTGGCTCCCTGGAAGACGCTGCTAGTGAAACAGGCGCTGCAGAAAGGCCTGCCGTTGTTCCAGTCGTAGGTAACGAAGGGGGACCTGTGGTAGCAGTGCAGGTGGTTGAGGGGCATGCAGCCCCAGTTTGTGAGCCGCCGATGAAAGGGGATGAGGCAATAGCAGGAGAGGAGGAGGGTGAAGTGGAGGAGGTGAGTACAGTGGGTACCACCACCATTGACTGCACTGAGTTTGCTGTTGTGGCAGGTGACGGAAGTAGGGTGGTGGGGGTAGATGGGGCAGACATCGCGGGAGTGCAAGAGTTGGCGGTGGAAGGGCTGCCTGCGCTCGTGATGGTTGCTGCTGATGCGGAAACTGAGGCAAGCGGAAGTGCCTAAACTGGCACTAGGCCTTGTTACGATGTAAGTTAAACATCAGCCCGACTCTCCTCGGCGAGATGAACTCTGGGACTTAAATGGCACCTTCTTTAAGTAGCAGACTGTGTGAGAAGAGGCATACAGTGGCTTGCCCTTCTTGACTGGTATGATGTGGCCTACCTTCCAGGGAGGGCTGCCATGTAAGATGCACTTATGGATGTACTTCGTGAACCTCTACCTGGCTTGCGATTCCCGATGGCCATAGCCCAAGCCATTACACTGTTTGAGAACAGACAGTGTCACACCTGAGCAACATCACTGTGCTCGTGTAGGTATTGAGGGCTTCCATTCATGGTGCCAAGTGTTACATTCTACCTCGGCATGGGGTAAAGCATTGCATGATGTGGTGTGCATGTTCCACAATCATAATCAGGTGCTGATGCTCTGACTTGGATGTCACCCTCTTCCACTTGGCTTTTAGAAGTAGAAACGGGAGAGAAATAACCATTTGGCAGAGATAGACTTGTGAAAGAGGCAGGACATGGGCACAAAGATGTGCTTAAACCAAGTGCAGGGAAATGTTCATGTTAGCACACACTAATTGGAAAACAATTTTAGGGCATGCAGGCCCATGCAAGCACGAACATGAGTTCTGTGTGTGAGTGCGATGCAAGACGGCAAGAATTTGGCTAAGTCTGGAACGTTGAATACAAAGAACAAGGAGGAGTTTACAAATGAGCCCCTAGCGGGCTTATACAGGGGGGTCGGCAGCTAACCGCACCGAGCCCCGTCACCCCTGCTGAACCCAAATGAGTCAACAGGGAGAACACACTGCATACACCACGAGAGTAACAAAGGTGGTCTCCTCTGTTGATGTGTGTGACAGTACCACGTAGTGACCTCTGGCCTCGTTGCACCCCCACCTCACTAATGCAGGTGACTGACCAGAGAGAGACGGCTCCTCTGATGACCTCACCGTGGTGACCTGGCTGCACGACTACACACGCCTGGATTTAGGTGGACATAAACTGATGCTCACGTGTCGCAGGCTCACTCTTGGTGCTGTTGCTCACCGAGCAGGGTGCACACCCACAACTTATTTTGTCCTGAAACTTGACAGGCTTGTAGGAGTCCTTTTTATTGTGGACAGGTGGTTCGATCACCCACAGCTCGAGGGTAGCGAGCGAGAGCGAGCTCGCTTCTCGCTCGCTCGCTGCCCGTCACCCAACATCTCGCACTGCTGTGACTCTACTTTTTCCTTGTTCGCTCGTTCTAACTCCTGTCAAGCAATCCATGGCCTGTCTTGGCCTTATCTGACTCCTTGCACTTGCGTGCTGCGTCGTGCTAGTCCAGCAGGCCTGCCTACTGGTATCAGAGCAGCTTGACGGGAAGTGCGACGGCAGTCTCTTCCGCCGACAACAGTCCTGGGCCAAAATCGTGAGGTGACCCCCGTCGCGCGCTTGCTCCCCTGCGCACCGAAGAGATCTGCTGGCATGTCCTCTCCAGACTGCCATGCGGCCCACCGTCCTACGGCTTCCTCCCGCCGTCGTTCATAGCGGATAGTAGCCGTCGCGGGTAGCAGCCTTGGAGCATTCGGCCGCCTGTTATGTTGGCTCCGCCCGTCAGCTGTGGGTCTGCCAGAGCTGACAGCAACAGCCGGCGTGCGCAGCACCTGTAACCCGCCGTGAACCGCAGCAGCAACTCTGCCGGCTGCTGCATTCTCCATAGCAGCCGCAGTTCCGTTTTGAAGCTGCTGCATGCTCTGTCCGCGGCTGTTGAACACTTCAGTCAGCAGCCCATCCAAGAATCCGCACCCGCAGCAGAGCTAGCATCAACTTTCCCGCTCTGCTGCAGCAGCTCTAGCAGCAGTCGCAGCTTTGCACGTCACTGTAGCCGAGCGTGCAGCAGAAGCAGCAGCCGCAGCTGTCGCAGCTGCACCTTCGTGACTGCAACGGGAGCACCACCTCGGTGGTGCTCACAGCCACACTGGCTCACCGCGAGACACCGGGCGCGGCACCATCCCGTGAGCACTACGAGGACGGTCCCGTGCGCCATCGACACTCTCGTGAGTACAACGCGGCCGCACCATCATCTGCAAGTGCGGCACAACGCCCGGTAAGCCCCTCACATTCCTACTCTCTTGGGGGGGTTCAGCAGCGCTCCGTCCCTGAGACGGATGCTGATGCATCAAACTTGCACGCACTGCTGCACCAGGGCGCTGTTCCCCTCTCCCTCACACTCACGCGTGCTGCCACGGCTGTCATAGACGTTGCCACTGCCACTGCCGCCACATTTGCTGTCGTCGCTCGTGCGTCTCGCGCCGCCGCCTCCACTTCGGCAGGGCGAGCAACAGAGTCGTACACTGAGGCAGCGGTGCTCGCCGGACCCATTGCTGCAGCGGCGGCAGATTTGGGCACACAACTTGCTGCAGCCGCATCCGCCGTTGCCTTTGCCACGGCCTCTGCCGCAACTGCTGTTTCCTCCGCCGCTTCCGCCATTCACACCTCCACCGCCATTGCCGTCACATCAGCTGCTTCTGCACCATCGGCCGCCACCAACCTCGTCACAGCTGCTCTCTCCATCACCGCAGCCATCACTAGAGTGGGGGCCGCAGTTACCACTGGGGTTCTCGCCCTAGTGGTGCCAGTTGCATCCACAGTTTCTGTTCTCTCTGCTGCTGCAGCTGCTGCTGTTTCACCTCTTTTCGCCCTTCTCCACACCCCCTCACCTCCTCCTGGTGCGTGAGGGTTCTCCGTGCACCTGCCTCTCCTGCTGGTTCTCTACCTCTCCCTTCTGTGTGGTGGCTTGTGTGTCTTATCGGGGTCGGGTTGTCCTGCAGCACAGCTCCCACGTGCCTTGGGCATCCCAGTTTTCCCACGCCCACTGGGGCTGGGGAAACTCTGCCGAAATTTTTCGGGCAGGTCCTCGTCGTCGTCACCATGCCTGGTGACGACGAGTCAGTCATAGCTGACCTGCAGCGTCAGCTAAACCTCGCTCGCGAGGCTCAGCGCGAGGCTGAAGATCGCCTTAAGGTCGCGAATGATAATCGCGCGGCCTTTGCTGATGAGGTCGCCGCCATTGTGCTGAAGCGTCTCCCTGCTGTGTCAGTCCCTTCTGCTGCTGCTACTGCTGGCACTAGTGCTGCTNCTGCGTCCACTCCATCCGCTGCACACAGCGCTGCCCCCTCATCTGCGGCAAACCCCTCTTCTGCTGCCACCCTTGCTGCTGTCCCTCGCCAGCATGACTTCTTCTCCCAGCCTCCAGCCCTGGCACCTGGCCTTGCCTTCTCCTCTTGGGAGACCCGCTTTAGCGCTTGGGCTCAGGGAGAACGCTTATGGGAGTACTACTTCCCAGCAGTTGCTCCCTTCACTCCTGATGCCGCCGAATCCGCTCGCGCTGTCCGTGCCCTTATTGCTGCCGCGCCAGAAACCTTAGTCGACGATGTCGGCACCTACAACGCTGACCCAGCCGTTCCACGTCTGGCTGACCCGATTGGTGCTTACAGCATGCTGCGTCGTCGCAATACGGTCACTGGTCAGGCAGCTCAAAGTGCGCTCACCGTTCAATTCAACACGCTCTTGATGCGTGCGGACGAAACGGCTGATGCTTACTGGGCTCGCGGTCTCAAACTGCTTCGTGAGCTTGACAAGGCTGCCCCAGGGCAACTGTCTGCTGTCCTCACCATGGTCAACGGGTTGATCCCCGAACTGTCCGATCTTCTTCGTGACGTCAAGGCTGATGAGTTGCAGCGTCTTGCCTCACAGCCTGTTCCCCCCAAGTCTCCGCCTGGTGTGGGTGCGCTTTGGGAGTTCACCGCTGAGCGTCTTGCTGCCTGGTGGACCAGCCACCAGAACAAACGCCTACACCGTACAGTAGTGGCCGGCGTAGCTGCTCTTACCACTGCCTCCTCTTCTCCCTCTCCTGCCTCGTCATCAGCCGCCACCACCTCCTCTTCACCGTCCACCTCTACGGCCACAGCTCTTGCCTCACAGGGCCGTGGTCGTGGACGCGGTCGTGGCCAGGGCAAGGGCAAGGCCAAGAACAAACCTCCATCTCGTGTTCCTGGTGAGGTGGTCTGCTGGAACTGCGGGTCCTCCGAGCATTCTGCTCGTACGTGCCCCGCACCCCCTGACGACCTCCGCCTTGCCCGCGCCATGCGTGCCCACTGGGCACGCACCAGCGGCTCCTCTTCCTCCACCGCCAGCTCCAGCTCCAGCTCCAGCACCTCTTCCCGTTCCACCAGCTCCTCCTCTGCTCAGGTCTACTCCACCGCTGGTGTTCCACCCGCTCCGTCGGTCCCGTACCCCTGGGGATGGCCGCCGTCCTATGGAGCGCCTGTGTACACGGGCCCCCCTTTGCCTGCCTACTTTGCGCCGCCGTGGCTTCCTCCATCCTCTGGGTCTGCTCCTCCATCATCTGCACCCTCGGTCGACGGCGAGCACCAGCTGGAGCAGTCTCTCCTCCAACGTTTTCACCTTCGCGATCAGGGAGGTGAGAGTGTGACATTGTTGGCTAGAGGTCTCTCGTGTCAGACTGACAGTGTTCTGCGTGGGGATCCCCCCGGCCATGTTTTAGGGTCACCATCGGCGTCTGTCCCGTGGGTCGAGCATTGGCAGTCTGTCTTTCTTCCTCACTGTCTTTCTGTGTGTTCTTCGTCTCTTCCCTCCGTTGGCACTGTTGCTACCTGTGGCGTCCTCCCTTGCACCCGTGTCTCTAGTGGCTTCTGGGTCCTTGACTCGGGAGCCACCCACCACATGACATCCGTCCGTTCTGCATTCGTCTCGTTGGGTCCTGCCGGCTCCGTTCGCTTTGTTCGGACTGGATCCGGCCAGTTGCTCCCCGTCCAGGGCGTCGGTGTGGTTCGTTTTGTTGGCCCCAGCGGAGTGCTGTTTCTTCCTGACGTTCTGTATGTACCGTCTTTGGAGCTCAGTTTGCTGTCAGTGCCTTCCCTTGATGATCAAGGCATGGATTTCTCGGCCAGTCAGGGTGTTGGCACGGTCCGTCTTCGTCCGTCCGATCGTGTCGTCTTGCGTGGTGTCAAGTGTGACAAACTTTACCGTGTTCCTCTTCTTGCCCCCTCTGCCGCCTCTGTTGGGTCCTCCCTCGTCCATGTCGCACCCTCTCTCTCCCCTGATGCTGTTCAGCTCTTGCATCGTCGTCTTGGTCACGTACACACTGATGCCATCTCTAGCATGCTTAAGCTCCAGCCCGCTGTTGGTCTCACTCCTTCCACCTTTCCTTCACCTTGTCCCTCTGACTGTCTTGACTGTGCCCAAGGCAAAATGCATCGCTCTCCCTTTGCCTCGTCTGACTCCCAGACCTCCCACCCCCTTGACCTCGTCCACGCAGACGTCATGGGTCCCCTCCCTCACGAGTTCCTTGGGGATGTCCGTCGGTTCGTCCTTTGCCTTACTGATGATTTCTCCCGTTTTCGTTGGGTCTTAGCTCTTCGTCAGAAGAGCGATGTCTGTGCTGTCGTTGAGTCCTGGCTAACGCAAGCTGAACGCGCGTGTCAGCGCTCGTTGCGGGTTTTTCGCATTGACCGGGGCGGTGAGTTTCTCGGACCCACCGCCCGGCTCCTTGAGTCTAAAGGGGTGTGTCTGGAGACCTCTGCTCCCTACACACCCCAACAAAACGGGGTCTCTGAGCGTTGGAATCGGACGCTTGCTGATGGTGTTCGCACCCTCTTGTCCGAGTCTGGCCTCTCCCCCTTGTTTCCCTTTGAGGCCATGAGTTACATGACCTGGGTCTGGAATCGTGTTCCACACGGTCCTCTCCCTCGCACTGTCACTCCGTTTGAACGCTGGTATGGCACGCGCGCTGACCTTCGCCTTGCGCGCGTCTGGGGCTGCGTTGCGTCTGTCTGGCTGCCTGAGGATCTCCGCGATGGGAAGCTATCCCCGCGTGGTCGCCTCTGTCCCTTCCTGGGTGTTTCTGCACAGTCCAAGGCGTGGCGCTTCTGGGACGCTGAGCGCCAGCGTGTCGTTGAGTCCCGTGATGCCTTGTTCTTCGAGTCCACCTTTCTCCGTGACCTTCGTCGTCCCTCGTCCGCTGATCCCCTTCTGCCGCTCTGTCGGTTGCGGGGGGAAGTTGTCCCTGTGGTCCCTGCTGTTGCCTCTCCCCAGCAGCCTTCACCCTCCGAGCGTCCTCCGGTGCCCAGCACCGTGTCCACGCCGTCCTTAGGGTTCCTGCCGTCTGTGTCATCGGGCTCGTCTGGCGCTCCGACGTCTCCTGATGTATCCTCACCTGTTCCGTCCGTGTCCCCTACACAGTCCTCTACGACCCCATCCAGTCCGCCCACTGACGTGCCCACTCGTTCCGAACCTGCTTCTCCGTCGTCCGGAGATCCTCCCCGTCCGGCACGTGTCGCACCTGTCTCTCCATTTGTCCGTGGTGGACGTCTTCGCGCCCTTCCGACGCGCGCCTCCAGTGTCTCTGTGCCCGTCGTCCGTCCTCAGTCCCAACCTGCGCAGTCCCCAGCCTTGCCAACCGGCATGGATGCCTTGGGCTTGGCGACAGGGGTTGTCCACCCTAGCTCAGTCCTCGGCTACACACTGCTCCGGACGGAACATGAGCGCGCGCTTGATGCTGCCATTCTTGGCAGCATCGCTGAGTGCCACGCAACAACTGCCTCTACACCCACGTCGCCTGATCCGACCACGGTGCGACAGGCACGCACGGCACCAGACGCACAACAATGGGAGGCTGCGATGCGGGACGAGCTTAGAGCCCTAGACGACCATGCTGTCTATGAGCTGGTCGATCTACCGTCCGGCCGTAAGGCCATCGACGCCGGCTGGGTCTTCTGTCGGAAGTACAAACCCAACGGTGCACTTGACAAGTACAAGGCACGCCCCACCGCCAAGGGGTTCTCCCAAGTCCCTGGGGTTGACTTCGACGAGACATTCGCTCCCGTCGGACGATACACCACGGCTCGCGCCCTCCTAAGCCTCGTAGCACACCATGATTGGGAGCTCGAGCAAATGGACATAAACAATGCCTTCTTGCATGGACGATTGGATGAGGAGATCTATATGGTGCAGCCCCCAGGGTCCTCGGATGGCACCGACAGAGTATGGAGACTGCATAAGGCCCTCTATGGTCTCAAGCAGTCACCACAGTGTTGGAATCAGGAGATCACCTCCACCCTTGAAAAGGGGGGGTACCAACGCAGCACAGTGGATCCTTCCCTCTTCGTCACACCTCGGTCTGCACCATTTGCTGCCATCCTCGTCTACGTTGATGACTTGCTGATCGCCTCTTCGAGTCGAGAGGCAGTATCATCTGCGAAGTCTTTGCTACAGTCTGCATACAAGATGAAAGATTTGGGTCCAGCACGTGTCTTTCTCGGCATGGAGCTTGAGCGAGATCGTGCTCGTCACGCTCTTCACGTTCACCAGGCGGCGTACGTGAGGAGCCTGGGGGAGCGCTTTGCCGCCCTCCTTGAGGCCGTGCCCACCGCATCAACACCGATGACGCCCGCTGGGCAGAGGCTGCTGAAAACTCTGGATGTATCAAAGCTGGGGGAGCCGGTGGATGTCACAGACTATCTTCGAGTCATAGGCTCCCTGATGTACCTGGCTACCAGCACCAGAGCAGACGTCGCCTTTGCTGTGAACTTCCTTGCCCAGTTCTCCCAGTGCCCGAGAGTGCGCCACATGGAGGCAGCGTTGCGCGTCGTCAGGTATGCACTTTCCACTACGCGAGTGGGCCTCGGCTACCGAGCACAGCTGTCGGTAGTCGTCGATGGCTACACCGACAGTGACTGGGCGCATGATGCAGATGCTCGCAGTCGCACTGGCTATGTCTTTCTTGTTGGTAGGACGGCCATCTCGTGGAAAAGTGGCAAGCAAGGCTATGTCGCACGCAGCTCTAGTGAGGCCGAATATGTCGCGCTTGGTGCAGGCACCTGTGAGAGTGTTTGGCTGTGTCACTTGCTGTAGCAGTTGCGTGTTCCTATCCGCTGCATCACTTTGCGCTGTCACAATCAAAGCACGAAGGCTATTGCTGAGCATGATGGAATGCATCACACTCGCACGAAGCATATCAATGTGGAACATCATTTTGTACGTGAGCGTGTGGCTGCAGGCGATGTCCAGATTGTCTAGGTTGACACCCGACAGCAGCGAGCTGACTTCCTCACGAAGGCACTAAGCAGCAATGCGTTCAAGACTGCAGTTCACTCCGTTGGATTGTTATGTTCCCGTGATGCTCCTGATTGATGTGTCGTGCCAATGCTTGTGTACAGTTCAGTCTCGTGTCACGTCTTGTGACGTCTGTGTCGTGTTGTGAGTGTCTGAGTTCGTGTCGGCTGTGGGTCATGGGGGAGTGTTGATGTGTGTGACAGTACCACGTAGTGACCTCTGGCCTCGTTGCACCCCCACCTCACGAATGCAGGTGACTGACCGGAGAGAGACGGCTCCTCTGATGACCTCACCATGGTGACCTGGCTGCACGACTACACACGCCTGGATTTATGTGGACATAAACTGATGCTCACGTGTCGCAGGCTCACTCTTGGTGCTGTTGCTCACCGAGCAGGGTGCACACNATCACCCACAGCTCGAGGGTAGCGAGCGAGAGCGAGCTCGCTTCTCGCTCGCTCGCTGCCCGTCACCCAACATCTCGCACTGCTGTGACTCTACTTTTTCCTTGTTCGCTCGTTCTAACTCCTGTCAAGCAATCCATGGCCTGTCTTGGCCTTATCTGACTCCTTGCACTTGCGTGCTGCGTCGTGCTAGTCCAGCAGGCCTGCCTCCGTCCTCGAGGCACCGGAACAACTCTCCGAGTGCCCGGGTCTCGACCACCAAGAAAAAATGAGCAGTGCCAAAACATCTCGGAATCAACGTCCAGACATCACAAACGGCTTTCCGAACATCGGAAGCCCCACAATAGCCATCGGGTCTCCTCGTCGCACCGGGACAGTCAACCGGGTGCGCGGGTCTGAACCCACCGAGAAAACTCTCCTGCCTCCTGACAAGCCCACATGGCTGCCGGAACGCATCGACCGCGTCTCCCCGGCGCTGTCGTAGGTGCTGGAGAAGTCTCGGTGCAGTCCGGAGGCCCGTCCTGTCGTCACGCCCTCCTCTGCCATATACCCCAAATGTGGGTATATTGGTAAACTAGCAGTGTCGGTCGTGACGGGTGGAAGCCACACAAACCAACACTCCCCCTGGCTGACATAGCCGTCCACGCCAGAACGAATGAGCGAAGGCATGGAACAACAATGCATGGCAAGCCATAACATGCATCAGTCAGCTCGCACAAACACACACACACACACACACACTCACACACACACACACACACACACACACACACACTCGTCTGCTATCCATCTAGGGTCTCCCTGGACACTGGCATAGCCCACCAAGTGTCTGGGTCTCGACCATGAGAGGAGTGATGCACACGCATGTTGGTTTTTGCGCTCATTGTGCTCTGTTGTGTCCTCCCGGCTTGTGTACATCGGCATGCAGATGACTGACGGCGAGACTCGACGCTGATGGAGTGTCGTCCGGTGGAGCCGACACACGCTGAGGTCGTCTTGCAGTTCGCTGGAGCCCCCTCTCCGGCGACGTGTTCAGCTCCATCGGCAAGCCTCCTCGGCGGTCGCGTTGCCGGCAGTCAGTGCCACCGCAGTCGCTGTTTGCATGCGTCCAGCGCGTACTGTCGTGCCTGCGTCGTCATGCGCTGCCTAGGGTCCCAGTTGCATGTTGCTTGACCCTGTTTGGCAGCATAAACCGTCGTGGGCACTGCCTGGGTTCAGGCTGCCATAACTCCTCACTACTATTTTCCTAGCAGATTCTGACCGCACGGCTGCGTTCGCAGCGTCGGTATTATGGTATGGTCCAGTTTTCAGGCAAAACGGACGACTTCCGGGTTTTGGGCTGTCGGCCGTCTGGCAGGCCTCACCGAGAAAACCTGCCAGCCTGAAATCAGCTGTTTTCTGATTGGCTGATGAACTGAGTAACAAGGTCTACAGAGCTGGGGGGAGGGCTAGAACTTGGAGGGGTCCCCCATTGCTGTTCAGTCTTGTTTCCTAATCAGTTACTATCAGTTTTCAGCTGCTTTCTGGCGCTAACTCTAGCGCACGCGTTTCTGAGTAACAAACCCAGAGCTTCCAGACTTAGACTCTAGAGCAGCAGACTGAGGGGGCAGCTAACTTAAGCAACTAGCGTGGAAGCCCGCACGCTGCATCAACAACGCTGCTGCCCCAACCTGCTGCATTGTTTTCCTTTTTGGTATCAGAGCTAGAGCGTAGCAGCAGCAGCAGAAGACTGGCGAACAGGTGCCAGACAACGCCGGCGGACCTCCATACGCGCCAGTGCAGGGGAAATGCTGCCGAATTTTTTCCGACAGCATTGACCCTCCTGGTGGCGGCGTCAGATTTTTTCCCACGGCCACTTGGCCAGGGGAAATGCTGCCGAAATGTTTTTAGCAGCACTGACCCCCACGCGTGACGCGAGGAGGTGAGCCGCGGGCGGCGTCTGACGTCTGTGGGCGACGACGCATGCGGCAACGTCACCCAGGTGCAGTGACTGGCACCACCAGCAGCAGCAGGCACAAGCAGCAGCTCGCAGCAGCCCGTAGCAGCAGCAACTCGCAGGAGCAGCAGCAGCAGCCCGCAGCAGCAGCAGCTCGCAGCAGCAGTAGCAGTGTGCAGCAGCAGCAGCAGCGTGCAGCAGCAGCAACAGCGTGCAGCAGTAGCAGCAGCCCACAGCAGCAGCCCGTTGCAGCAGCCCACAGCAGCAGCAAGCAGTAGCCGCAGCACGCAGCAGCTGCAGTAGCGTGCAGCAGCAGCAACAGCGTGCAGCAGTAGCAGCAGCCCACAGCAGCAGCCCGTTGCAGCAGCCCACAGCAGCAGCAAGCAGTAGCCGCAGCACGCAGCAGCTGCAGTAGCGTGCAGCAGCAGCAGTGGGCTGCAGCAGCTGCTGTAGCGAGCTGCAGCAGCTGCCAGCTGCTGCAGCAGCAGCAGCGAGCAGCAGTTGGCAGCTGCCAGCCGCGGCTGCTACTGCTCGCTACTCGCAGCGAGCGAGCAGCGAGCAGCAGCCTGCTACTACCAGCGAGCAGCAGCTCGCTGCTGCTAGGCGAGCAGTAGCCCGCTGCTCGCAGCAGACAGCGGGGTGCAGCCCGCTGTGACAAGAAAAAAAAAAGAAAAAAAAGGGCAACAAAAAAATCCCCCACCCTCGCAGCTCGCTGCAGCAGCCTGTAGCTGCAGCGAGCAGCTGCTACAGCACGCAGCAGCTGCAGCAGCGCTCGGCAGCAGCAACGAGCTGCAGCAGCTCGTTGCTGCAGCAGCAGAAGCCACAGCAGCAGCTGTAGCTCGCAGCACCAGCAGTTGCAATTGCAACTGCAGCAGCATCAGCAACAGCAGCAGCAGCTGCAGCAAGCGCAGTAGCAGCAGCAGCAGTAGCAGCAGTAGCAGCAAACAGCTGCAGCAGCAGCAGCAGCGGCAGTAGTAGCAGCAGCAGCAAAATTAGCAGCAGCAGCAGTAGCAGCAGTAGCAGTAGTAGCAGCAGCAGCAGCAGCAGCAGCAGCAGTGGCTGCAGCAGCATCAGCACCAACAGCAGCAGCGGCGGCCCCAACATTTGCCATTGCTGACGTCAGCACCCTTCTGCTGACGTCACTGTTGACGTCATCAACAAAAAAAAACACAAAAAAAGGGAGTGAAAGAGGGGGGGAGAAAGGAAAGGGGGAAGGCAACCCAAGGGGTGCATAGAACTCCCACCACACCTTTTTGCTGACATCAGCCAAAGCAACAAAAAAAAAGAAAAACAAGGGGCACCACACCATGGCCGGTACCCCTAGTGAGGAGGGGTCCTCCTCTGTTGGGGGGACCCCTACCCCTCCTTTCTTGCAGCGCCTGCAGCAGCAGCAGCAGCAGTAGCAGCAGCAGTAGCAGCAGCAGCAGTAGCACCAGCAGCAGTAGCACCAGCAGCAGCAGCAGCAGCAGCAGCAGCAGCCGCCGCCACCGCCGCAACAGCAGCAGCTGCAGTAGCTACAGCCCACTGGTGTTGTCAGCGGCAATCCTGACCCCCTCGCTGCTCTTCGGCAAGAGCTCGCCGCCTTGACGCAGCAGCTTGCAGTGCTACAGCCGGTAGCCGCCCGGACTGCCACCAGTGTGCCACCGTTATTCGTCCCTCCAGGGCACGCCAGCCCAGTGGTGTCTGCTGCCACGTACTATCTGGCACAGTAGTAGACTCAATGCCAGCGGCAGACAGTCACTTCCGTCGTTGGCCCCACTCTAGGTGCCGGCCGCAGGCAGAAGGACTTTGAGACGCCGCTGCCGCCGCTTCAAGCCGGCGAGCAGTTCCGAAGCTGGGAGCTTAGCTTCCGGATCTGGGCGCAGGCTGAGGGCCTGTACGCATACTACACCCTCCCTTACGACTCCACCGAGGCCGACCAGTTGTATGACGCTGGTCGCGCTGTCTGTGCCCTTGTCCCAGTCGCCCCTCCTGCTTCCCGCCTGGCCCTAGAGCCTTTCCTCGGCGATTTTACCGCCGGCGCCATACCAGACCCTGCAGCCGCATGGCACGTCCTCACCAGACCCCATCGTCTGTCCAGCGACACTGAGATCAGTCGTCTGCTCCGGGAGTTCAACTCCCTGCACATGGGGGAGACCGAGACGGTCACTACCTACTGGCAGCGGGCGGAGGACATCCTACGTCGTCTCGGCACATCTGCTCCACCCCCTCTGTCCGCGCTCCTCACCATCAAGCGCGGCGCNGACCAGTTGTATGACGCTGGTCGCGCTGTCTGTGCCCTTGTCCCAGTCGCCCCTCCTGCTTCCCGCCTGGCCCTAGAGCCTTTCCTCGGCGATTTTACCGCCGGCGCCATACCAGACCCTGCAGCCGCATGGCACGTCCTCACCAGACCCCATCGTCTGTCCAGCGACACTGAGATCAGTCGTCTGCTCCGGGAGTTCAACTCCCTGCACATGGGGGAGACCGAGACGGTCACTACCTACTGGCAGCGGGCGGAGGACACCCTACGTCGTCTCGGCACATCTGCTCCACCCCCTCTGTCCGCGCTCCTCACCATCAAGCGCAGCGCCACTAGCGCGTACGCAGACGTCTTTGTGCATTACCCCCAGGACGTCCTGTCCACCATGGCAGCCCAGGGCACCCTCATCCCCTGGGCATACGAGCTCTTCCTCCGCATTGAGGAAGCTCGCCAGGAGTCCCAGCTCCATCGCACGGAGGCACTCGCCTCCGTGGCCATCGCCTCTCACGCCGCGGCCACCTTCGCCAGCTCCTCCGCCAGCTCCTCCGCCAGCTCCTCCGCCAGCTCCTCTGCCAGCTCTTCGTAGACGGCGAAGAAGAAGCGTCGGAACAAGAAGGGCAAGGGTCAGCAGCAGCAGCAGCCGCAGCCGTCGTTCGGGTCCGGCAGTGGTGGCTCGGTCTGCCACAACTGTGGCCAGCCTGGGCACGGGTGGTACACGTGCCCTCTACCGACCGACGAGGCGCGCGTCATCGCCACCATGCGTCGCCAGCGGGAGCGCCGCCTCGCCTCCGCCGCCGTCGCTGTCACCGGCTCCGACGCCTCGACCTCGCCCAGCAGCTCCACCACTCCGGTGCCGCCGCCGCACCATCCACACCCGTCGGCGCCTCCGCTCCCTACGCCGGCTCAGTTCCCCTACTACTCGGGCTCCGGCGCCGTCAATGCACACTCCGTCTACACTCCCGGGCCCACCTCCCGTGAGCGTCAGCTAGAGCAGTTCATCGCGCTCCAGCTCGGCCTGCCTCGCCCTCCTCCCCAGGGAAGTGCGAGTTGCGTCACTTCCTGCCCTCCTGCCCAGCCCTGCATGACTGACACTGAGTTGCGGTCGTGTCCCATTTCCTCTCCTGCCTGGTCGTCGCCAGTGGCCTCTTCCACCCCTCTCCTTGACGACATTGCTTGGCTTGACGATTGGTAGTCCCGTTTCGCGCCTCCGTCCACTGCGTCCGCGTCCCTCGCCTGCTGCCATGTGACCGTTAGCGATCTGGCGACCCCGGTCCAGGACCCTGCTCAGACCTGGATCATCGACTACGAGGCCACGCATCACATGACGGCCTCTCGTGAGGCCTTCAGTATGCTCGGTCCTATAGGCGATGTCTCCGGTGTCCGGACGGGCTCTGGACAGGTGTTGCCTCTCCGTGGTGTTGGCGTCATTCGTTTCCGTGGTTCTGCCGGTGATGTCTTTCTGACCGATGTCCTCTTCGTCCCTGGTCTCGAGCTCAGCCTCCTATCCGTGACTGCCCTTGACCGCATGAGTATGGACGTTGTGCACTCGCGTGGTGTTGGCACTGTGTCGTTGTGTTCGTCTGGTCTTGTCGTCCTGCACGCCACCGCCCGTGGCAAACTGTGGCATGTTCCTCGCCTCTCCTCCTCTCCTCCCGTCTCCTCCCCGTCGGCCGCCACAGGCCATGTGTTTGTCACCAGTACACTTTCTCCTGAGCACACCCGCCTCTTGCACCGCCGCCTTTACCACGTCCACTCTGCCGCCATAGAGAGCATACTTTGCACCCAGCCGGCCAAGGGCCTTGACCCGGAGACTTTCCCTCTCTCGTGTCCCACTGAGTGCATTGACTGCGCTCAAGGTAAGATGCACCGGTCCACATACCCCTTGTCCTACTCCCGTGCATCCGCCCCCCTTGACCTTGTCCACTTGGACGTCATGGGTCCTCTCCCCACCGAGTGCGTCGGAGAGCATGGCCGCTATGTTCTCACCCTTACGGATGACTATTCTCGCTACCGTTGGGTCTTCTGCCTCCGACAGAAGAGCGATGTCCCCCGAGCCATTCAGGACTGGCTCGTCCTCGCGGAACGCGAGTGTGGCCGCCCCCTCCGCCGCTTTCGCTCCGATCGCGGCAGCGAGTACATGGGTGATACCACGACCTTTCTCGCCTCCCGCGGGATCCACCATGAGACGTCTGCGCCCTATACACCCGCCCAGAATGGCGTGTCAGAGCGGTGGAACCGCACCATGGCCGATGCCGTCCGCACCATGCGGGTCGAGTCAGGTCTCTCCGATGCTGGTCCCTCCGGGCCAGCATTCCTTGCCGTGTCCGCTGGCCCCTCGGAGCCAGCAGCGCCTGTCGTGTCCGCTGGCCCCTCCGGGCCAGTAGTCCCAGCCATGTCCGCTGGCTCCTCTGAGCCAGCAGCGCCTGTCGTGTCCGCTGGCCCCTCCAGGCCGGCAACCCCAGTCCTCTGGCTCCTCCGAGCCAGTAGCCCCATCCGCCTCTGTTGGCCAGTCGGACCCAGTACCATCTTCTGCCCGACCGCGCTACACACGTGGCCCAGGCGGCAGCCTCTGACCTCGGCCGACAGTGAGCGCGCAGACCGCCGCACCGCGTCCCGTGGCGCCTCGACTCCCTGTGGCCCCACGTGTCTCCTCCACTCCCACAGTCGTGAGTGGGGACCCTGGCACGAAGGCTCTCGGCCTGACCACCTCGGCCATCATCGCAGACCTTCACCCTGGCTCTGCACTAGGCTACGCCATGCTTCATCACGAGCATCGGCATGCTGTCGTGGCTACACTCGCCCGGATCCCACCTGGAGCTCGTGAGGCACACGCCCTCTCAGTCCGGTCCACAGCACGCCCAGAGGACCCAGCTACCCTGCGCGAGGCACGAGCCTCTCCTGAGGCCACACATTGGGATGCTGCCTGCGCTGAGGAGCTCGCTGCCATCCGCCAGCACCACGTGTATGACCTCGTCGACCTCCCTCCAGGTCGGAAGGCCATTGGTGCCAAGTGGGTCTTTCGGCGCAAGTGGAAGCCTGACGGGTCCTTGGACAAGTACAAGGCCCGCCTCACTGCAAAGGGGTTTGCTCAGGTCCCTGGGGTCGATTACGACCAGATCTT
>SZWC01001716.1:191072-212584 GCA_023375785.1 Penium margaritaceum | reverse complement strand
AGCCTGGTTGCCCAGCATGGGTGGGAACTGCATCAGATGGACGTGAGCAACGCGTTCCTCCATGGCTCACTTGAGGGTGAGGAGCTCTACATGGTGCAGCCCCCAGGCTTTGACGACGGCACTGGGAGAGTTTGGCGGCTGCGGAAGGCCCTCTATGGCCTGAAGCAGTCACCTCGGTGCTGGAACCAAGAGATCAGTAGCACGCTTCTCCGTGGTGGCCTCCAGCGCAGCACCGCTGACCCCGCCCTGTTCATCAGACCACGGGGTCAGACCCTCGCCGCAGTTCTGGTCTACGTCGACGATCTCCTCATTGCGTCGCCAGACACGGCCGCCATCCAGCGTGTCAAGGACTTGCTGCACACTGCCTACCAGATGAAGGATCTCGGATCCGCTCGAGTCTTCCTGGGCATGGAGCTCGAGCATGATCGCTCACAGGGCGTCCTGCACGTTCACCAGGCTGCCTATGTGCAGACCTTGTCCACTCGCTTCGCCGAGGACCTACCCCTCGTGCCTAGCGCATCTTCACCCATGTCACCCGATGGCCAGGTGAAGCTGAAAACTCCTGACCCAGCTGTTGTGGGGAAGCCAGTTGATGTGACCACGTATGTGCGGGTCATCGAGTCACTAGTGTTCCTGGCGACGACGACGCGTCCAGACATCGCGTTCGCCGTTAACCTCCTGGCCCAGTTCTCTCAGGAGCCGCGTTACCTCCACTTTGAGGCCGCGATCCGAGTACTGCGCTATGTCGTCTCGACCCCTCGGCGAGGCCTCATGTTCCGCCATCAGCCGTCCGACGTTGCAGTGGATTACACCGACAGTGACTGGGCTGGCAGTCCAGACGGTAAGAGTCGCACTGGATGGATCTTTCTGGTCGGGGGCACAGTTGTGTCCTGGCGCAGTGGCAAGCAGGGGTGCATTGCTTGCAGCACTGCTGAGGCTGAGTATGTGGCCCTTGGCTCTGGCGCATGTGAGAGTGTGTGGTTGCGTCGTCTGTTGTCTGAGTTGCGCCAGTCTGTCGCATCCATCACCTTGCATTGTGACAATGAGAGTGCGATGGCCATTGCAGACAATGACGGTGTGCATCACACTCGCACAAAGCACATCAATGTTGAGTATCACTATGTGCGTTCGTTATTGCACGACGGGAGCATCAGCATCGTGTGGGTTGAGACAGCACGGCAGCTGGCTGACATCCTGACCAAGGCACTGAAGCGGGACTCGTTTAAAAAGGCTGTGAGTTCAGTCGGCGTGCGTCCGTGACTTGCTTTCTTTGTCTCTGCCTGCACTTCTGCGTATCCTGGGGGAGTCTGTTTGTTGACCGTGTCTCTGCCCGCGCATGTGCACTTCGCCTGTGAGTCATGGGGGAGTGTTGGTTTTTGGGCTCATTGTGCTGTGTTGTGTCCTCCCGGCTTGTGTACATCGGCGTGCAGATGACTGACGGCGAGACTCGAAGCTGATGGAGTGTCGTCCGGTGGAGCCGACGCACGCTGAGGTCGTCTTGTAGTTCGCTGGAGCCCCCTCTCTCCGGCGACATATTCAGCTACATCGGCAGGCCTCCTCGGCGGTCGCGCTGCCGGCAGTCACTGCCACCGCAGTCGCTGTCTGCATGCGTCCAGCGCGTACTGTCGTGCCTGCGTCGTCATGCGCTGCCTAGGGTCCCAGTTGCATGTTGCTTGACCCTGTTTGGCAGCATAAACCGTCGTGGGCACTGCCTGGGTTCAGGCTGCCATAACTCCTCACTACTATTTTCCTAGCAGATTCTGACCGCACGGCTGCGTTCGCAGCGTCGGTATTATGGTATGGTCCAGTTTTCAGGCAAAACGGACGACGTCCGGGTTTTGGGCTGTCGGCCGTCTGGCAGGCCTCACCGAGAAAACCTGCAAGCCTGAAATTAGCTATTTTCTGATTGGCTGATGAACTGAGTAACAAGCTCTACAGAGCTGGGGGGGGGGCTAGAACTTGGAGGGGTCCCCCATTGCTGTTCATTCTTGTTTTCAAATCAATTACTATCAGTTTTCAGCTGCTTTCTGGCGCTAACTCTGGCGCGCGCGTTTCTGAGTAACAAACCCAGAGCTTCTAGACTTAGACTCTAGAGCAGCAGACTGAGGGGGCAGCTGACTTAAGCAACTAGCGTGGAAGCCCGCACGCTGCATCAACAACGCTGCTGCCCCAACCTGCTGCATAGTTTTCCTTTTACGTTCACAAACCAGTGTAATGCACATCATACACATGTCAGAGGACAAGATGGTCTCCTCGTGACGCTGGCGGTACCAGGGTATGGGTCTCGACCACTACGAGCAATCCAACTCAATAGTATCATCATCCAAACACAGGATCAAGGGAGGATCTCCTCGTAACACGGGTGCAATGCACCACGTGTCCGGGTCTTGACCAACAGCTCGCATGCACATGTCACACATAGTATAGCGACACACTAAGACACACGATCACATGGTCTCCTCGTGACACTGGTGCAATGCACCAAGTGTCCGGGTCTCGACCAACAGCTTGCATGCACATGCCACACACAGTATAGCGACACACTAAGACACACGATCACATGGTCTCCTCGACCAATAGTGTGCTACCATCTGTATGTAGCTGTGCAGGCACATAGCGTGAGGCACATGCGGGATGCTGTAGATGCTCAGAACAGAGCATGGACCTCGCCATGCATCTCCCATGGCGTCGCGTTAGGTCGAGGTCCACACAACACTCCCCCTGGGCAGATGAACCTGGCAGCGATGTCCTCGATGGAGATGCTGATGTCGTAGCTGAACGGATCCTGGGCGATGAGTCATGTAGTGTATCCATCATGTAGAGACAGTTCCCCCTTTCACCTGCGAGTCGACTCCCTCCCTCAAAGATGAAGTAGTGTCTCCGGCTACATCTCCTCACGTGAATCTGCATCACCTGGGGTATACCAGTCCTCGCGTGACTGCCAAGGGTCCCAACTCACAGTCTCTCCTGCCTCCGCATTGCCACGATGCATCTGTGTATACTGGAGGAACGGGAATGGGCGAGCAGCACGCGTGCGTGGATGAAGTGGCGGAGCTGGCCTCCGATACGGGATAGGGCACCCTGAGACACAAGGGTGTACTGCTAGAAGAAGAGAGCTGGAGCGATGAACCGGATCACCACTCGTGGATGAAGATGAAGATGGGGCAGGTGAGTCGGGTGGATGAAGGTGCGTGACGGCAGTAGAAGAAGGAGGAGCGATGATGGGGTCGACAGGAGCCGGGATGGCGGAAGCCGAAGGCACGCTCAGCATCACTGCTGCTGCCGGAAGGCTCTTGCCGGTACCAGTGATGCTGCCCTCCTCTGAGAATCGTTCACGCGCTGCCACCATCTCCCGCTGTAGCATGACTACACGCTCTTGCAGATCAGCATAATCTGCCTCGGACATGTCGAGGTGGCCCATGTCGACCTGGTGTAGAATAAACTCTTCCTCACTGGATGCTGCACATGCAGACTGCACAGCTCGTGAGTACAGCGCCATCTGCATCTCTGTTGCTGAAGATGATGGAACAGGTGCCGCTGCATCCTCCTGGGGGTCAACCAAGGTCGCAATGTGCTGAGACGCTGGAACATCGGATGCAGCTGCAGGTGTCGCATCCACATCACAGCTCGTGTCTGTCATGCGAGGAGTGAGCGGTCGCATGCCGAGAGAGAAGGAGAAGGAGGAGTTGTCAGATTCCGTAGAGCATGTGGAAGCGTCGTCCGTGTAGGTACTGCCACTCTCGGCGTCGATGTGATCGGTAGCGTCACCAAGAGGTGAAATCGAGGGGGAAGAACTCAGCTCCTGCTGACGAGGTGACTCCATCTGCATGTATGGATCTGCTCCGGTGTCCTCGACTGCCGCCATAATGGACACAGGTGTACAGGGCTCCGGCTCAGCAGTGTCCATTAAGGCGACCAACAAGCGCAGCTGGCGCTCACGCACTGTCTCGCCGGGAACGCTGGTCGCTACCACCTGCTCGATGATAGAGTAAGGACCATCATCTGACTCCGTCATGTATGTCGCTGCTCCGTCGTGGGTACGGGAACCCAAAGACTGTGGGAACATGGACGACTCCTCACGCTGAAGCTGGTCCTCAGGTAGTGCAGATGAGGCGGTGGAGCATGCTATGTCTGCTGCAGCATATGTCCCGGCGACATCTCTGAGAACTGCTGCTCTCAAGAACGCATCGACCTCTAACAGACCAGCCGGTCGACTCAGCTCATGTACAGCGACCGTTGTCGGGCTAGTATGAGTCCCGTGCGCCAACGCCCCCGGAAATCTGTATGGGACATCCCGATCCGCACAATACTCCTCTGCTGCCGCCAGGTCGCTACTGATCAGATTCGCGAGTGGCATCACCAAGGCACGTGAGACCTGCCCTCCTCGTGATGCAACCTGCTGCTGCAAAATGTCTGGCTGCTGCCCCAGCGTAGATGTCGACCTCGATGACATGCAAGTCCCAAGTACTCCAGCATCCACCGGACTCGTGTGAGTCGTCTACACACTCTCCCCCAAAAGTCCTAGGCCTCCACCGGACGGAGCCGCGAGTGGCACCGTCCAGGGACGCCGTGCCTGCACTCCTCCTGAGATAACCTACTGCTGAAGAACGTCCGGCTCCTGTCTAAGCGTGGATGTCGATCTCGATGACACGCATATCTCCTGCACTGGAACCTCCATCGGGCTCGTGTGAGCCTGCTACACAAACTCCGCCAAAAGTCCGCAAGGGGCATCCTGATCCGTATGGGACCCATGTGCCACCGCCGAGCCGCCACTGGTAGGAGTCGCGAGTGGCACCGCCGAGGGACGCCGGGCCCGCACTCTTCCTGACGCAACCTGCTGCTGTAGAAGATCTGGATCCAGCCCGGACATGGAAGACGAGCTCAATGATACGCAAGTCTGCACCATGACCTCCATGGTGGGATCAGACTCCACGTCATGTACTGTCACCCTGTCATCTGCATCTGCCTCGGCTGACGTTAAGGCACGGCGGGACGGCGGGGGTGCGGCTACTGTCGCTACGGGCATAGGCACTGTCTGATGACCACACTCCCCCTCAACATGTGCAGCAATGGAAGCTGAGGAGGTGGAGGATGTATCGAAACCGGCACGAGCACGGCGTGCGGAGCGCTGACGCCGACGTCGCGGGGCCACTCGACAGGAACGACTGCATGAAGACATGTCATCGCGAGGTGGCGTCGTGGTCGCAACAGAGTGGAGGATCGAAAGGATGGTGGCAGTCTGAGACTCGCTGGTAGATGGGGCTGAAGGTACACCATCGGATGAGGAAGGAGGAGAGGATGGAGGAGATGTGATCAAAAAGGCCGTCGACGAACGAGTAGCAGAAGCATGCTTAGTGACAACAAGGTCACAGAGCCGCTGCACCGTCTGCCGGAGGCCGTGGATCTCAGAGAATATGCTCGACAGAGGTCCAGCTAGGGGATCTACCAACGCCGGCAGATCCGTATGCTGTGGAGGACGCAGGCTCGAACGAGGCTGTAACCAAGGTGGATGCCAGCCGGGAGGGCGCGTCCAAGAGCGACACCAACCATGACGTCCATCACCACAGTAGTAGCAGGCGAATGCGCAAGGCACCTGCTCAGATGTCTGCGCATTCATCTCGTGCGCTGGACGATGGATAGGTGCCGAGGGCACCTACTCCCGGTGGTAAACACCAAGCCACGGGAGAGAATGAGGCTCGTAGGTAGTATCACTCCTGGAGGACACGGCGTCCGGGTCAGCAAACGTGACCAGACGGGAAGAGCTACACTACCACTGCACACCCGGAGACGAGAGTCTGACTAGCCGCGGCGACCAATGCTGCTGCCACGAATGGAGCAAAGACTGCTCCAAGACGAGAAGGGGTGGCGGCTGCAGGTGTGGCTGCTGCTCCAAGCTGTAGACGACCCAGCCCTCGGAGACGGTAAGACTCGAATCCGCCGTCGATCCTACGGGGTGAAGTGCGCGTACCAATCCATGGGCTCCAGGAAGACACCGGTCCACGACGCGTCTCGAAGCGGAGATCGTTGCCGATGACAGTCCGCTGTCGGCTCTGAAGGCGAAAGTGCACGCTCTCGCTCTGCCGCCGCACTAAGAAGTCGTCGGCTACGAAGCTGCGGCTGCTACGGCGGCGGTAAGAAGATTATCCTCCTTTTTTATGTTGTGCCGATTTTTTTTATTGTTTTTTCCTTGCCCACGGCCACCGTTCTCCTTTTTTTCTTTTGCCCTCACCCTCCACCCCCTTTTTTTTTTCTAGGTCTCCCCTCTACTCGCCTTAGGCCCTCGCCCTTTTGTGGTTGATTTTTCTCCTTTTTTTCCTTTTTTTTTCTTCACTCGGTTTCAGGCGTACCCCTTTTCGTATTCTTGGTAACTCGCCCCCCCCCCTTTTCTCGATTGCCCAGAAAATGGGCGAATGGAGAAAATAAGGAGGGTGGGAAGGAGGGGGGGGTGTCTGGCTTGTCCGGACCTCCCTCCTGTGCACGCTCGCTCGCTCGCTCGCTGAGCGAGCGAGTGAGCGAGAGCGTGTGGGGGGGAGGAGGGAGCAAGAGGGGGGGGGGTCCTGGCCGCCCCTCTGACCTGGCCCCTCCGTCGGTCGACCGACGGGGCCAACGGGGCCGAGGGGCCCCACGAGGCTGACGGGGCCCCTCCGAAGGGCCCCTCGGAGGGGCTCAGCGGGGCCCTCGGAGGGCCCCCCTGAGAAGGGGAGGAAGGGAGGGGGGTGCGAACGGGGCCGATAGGCCCCCTCAGAGGGCCCCCCCCCCTCAGAGGAGGGCTGCGAGGCCCTCCTCGCAGCGCCAGCAGCAGTTGCAGCGGCAGGTGCGGCTGCTGCGGTTGCTCCTGCTGCTGCTGCTTCTGCTGCAGCTGCTACATGTGCTGCTGCTTCTGCTGCTGCTGCTGCTGCTCTGCGCGGCAGCTGCTGCTACTGCTTGCTGCTGCCGCCGCGGCTGCTGCTGCTGCACGCTGCTACTGCTTCCGTCGCTGCTGCACGCTGCTGCTGCTGCCGCCGTTGCTGCAGTGGCTGCTGCTGCTACTGCAGATGCTTTCGCCGCTGCTGCTGCTGCTGCACGCTGCTACTGCTGCTGCTGTAGCGGCTGATGCGATGCTTCAGCCGCTTTCACAACTACTGCTCCTACACGCTGCAACTGTTGCTGCCGTCGCTCCTGCTGCTGCCTCCGCTCCTGTGGATGCTGCTGCTATTGCTTTTGCTGTTGCCGTCGCAGTCCTAGTGCTGTTATGCACGGCTCACCGCCCCTGTGGCATTCGCGTTCAGTCGCTTCGCGCTCCCTCACGCTGATGCCGGCGTGGCGCCACGTGGCACGTTCTCTTTGCGTTCCGCCATTGCTGCTGCTTCTGCTGCTCACACGCCCCCCTGCGCTCTGATACCAAATTGGAAAATAATTTTAGGGCATGCAGGCCCATGCAAGCACGAACATGAGCTCTGTGTGTGAGTGCGATGCAAGACGGCAAGAATTCGGCTAAGTCTGGAACGCTGAATACAAAGAACAAGGAGGAGTTTACAAATGAGCCCCTAGCGGGCTTATATAGGGGCGCCGGCAGCTAACCGCACCGGGCCCCGTCACCCCTGCTGAACCCAAATGAGTCAACAGGGAGAACACACTGCATACACCACGAGAGTAACAAAGGTGGTCTCCTCGAGGCACTGGAACAACTCTCCGAGTGCCCGGGTCTCGACCACCGAGAATATATGAGCAGTGCCAAAACATCTCGGAATCAACGTCCAGACATCACAGACGACTTTCCGAACATCGGAAGCCCCACAATAGCCATCGGGTCTCCTCGTCGGACCGGTACAGTCAACCGGGTGCGCGGGTCTGAACCCACCGAGAAAACTCTCCTACCTCCTGACAAGCCCACATGGCTACCGGAACGCATCGACCGCGTCTCGCCGGCGCTGTCGTAGGTGCTGGAGAAGTCTCGGTGCAGTCCGGAGGCCCGTCGTGTCGTCACGCCCTCCTCTGCCATATACCCCGAATGTGGGTATATCGGTAAACTAGCAGTGTCGGTCGTGACGGGTGGAAGCCACACAAACCAACAACACTTTGTATCACATACCTCTCAGTGCACGTTTCCAAGGCTCTAAAGATACCGAGTTTCTACATGAAGTCACATCAGTTTTCACCAAGGTGGTTGTTTTCAGGCTAACTCAACCACCAAGGGACAAATTATGAACATTCCTAGAGTAAAGGTGAAGGGGATAACCTACACCTAAATTTGAAAGAGGCCCGACGAATTCTTGTCGTTGCAGCTCTTGCCACTAGAGTGTCTAGAGGACCAATTTTACTGGCTCAAACCCAAGCAAGAAAAGCCATACACCTTGGCGCTTGGACATAATCAATGTCCAAGCACCGGTTGTGCTAGCCGGCAACAGTCAATAAGCAAAAGAAGAGCACATGTAGAAAACTTCAGGCCAAGTCAAAGGATGCTATTTTGTTTTTTGATTAATCAAAAACAAGAGCCAAGTAAATCTCTACTGTCGCGAACCACCACAGTAGTATTGTATCGTTTTTGTCATTGATCATAGTGAACTGTATCGCAATTGAAGGCGTTAGTATAATGTGAGATTGTGTTCGGCCATCTCAACCAAATGATCGGATCGGATACACTCCTTGGACCGGATTTAGATTGTTAAGTTTGGACAAATTCCAATCCAAACTCATGGAATCCCTAAGTTGGGGGGATTAAAGAAGGTGCATCCACATTCTTCCAATTTGAGGGACTTAGTGAATGGGAGTAATAATCCGTTTCGGTTATTCATGAATGTACTCATGTTTCCATTGGAAGCCTCTCCTAAAAATCCATCCTTAGCCAAATTAGTTTTGGGATAGTCTTAAAACAAACCAAGGTCTCATTTGTCATGATGTAGAAATCACTTTAGCTAGGTGACTCTTGGATAGAGAAAATGAGCCGCAAGCTTGAATTCTATGTAAGGGCTAAGTGAGAAAGTGCGTAGAAGCTTCCTAGCAACACAGCCGCTGACCGGGCGTCAGTGCCTGGTCAGACGGTGACGACAGTCACAGGTCGTACACACAACGGCAAGGGTTTGGCTAGGAGACACAAGACACAGTGTCAGAATGCTTCAATATAGCATATGCAGAGAGAAATGACAACTGACAGGTCCAGGGCATAAATACCTGCCGCGGCGCACGACGGGTGTCGCACGCGGCAGTCCAAGAGCTGTCCTAAAACCGGCCCAAAACCACTATTTTGGCCGTAACTCTGCGCACACATGTCAGAATCCTACGCCGTCTGAACCCAGACATGCAGAATCAAAAGACGGACGCAGCGACTGGTCACATGCATGCATCCATCGACTTTCAGCGAGCATACAATGCAAAAACATGCAAATAGGCCTCATGGCCAGTCCGCCGAAAGGCGCCTGCAAGACGTAGAAGGCACAGCAACGAGTCCCGGTGGCATCTGGGGCTCTGGAACAGTGGTCGGTCAGCTCCAAGCGGGTAGTCCGCNCAGGGCCGCCTGCCTCAGGGATCTGCACGAGTATGGACACGGCCGAGTGGTCACAGTAAACTGTACAAGAACGGCACAAAGCACAACACTCCCCCATGACCCGATGGTACGCATGTCCATACGCGTGCAGCACTGGTACAACCACATAGTGGGTGACACAAACAGATGAGACGCCAACGTACATTCCACACTCAACCACTGTCACGCACGGTGCGAAGCCCAACAGAACGAATGGCCACCAGGAACTTTCCGCGGGCAAGTGCCTTCGTCAAGAAATCAGCACGCTGCAAGTCAGTGCAAACCCACATGATGGAGATCGCGCGTCGCTCCACCACATCACGAACGAAGTGATGCTCAACCGCAATGTGCTTTGTGCGAGCATGAAAAACACCAGAGTTCTCCGCAATGGCGAGAGGACTCTGGTTGTCGCAACGTAGCACAATGGCGGGTTCTGACTGCCCAAGCTCAAGAAACAAGCCCTGCTTTTCACTTCGCCAAGACAAAGTGGTACCGCCGAGCAGAAACACGTAGCCAGTGCGACTGCGCCCGTCAGGGCTCCAAGCCCAGTCGCTGTCAGTGTAGCCGTCAAGGACCACAGAACACTGCCGACGAAAGCAGAGTCCGAGATACGGCGTGGAGACCACGTACGGTACCACTCGCACAGCCGCGTGAAGAGCTCTTGCACGTGGAGCCTGCGAGAACTAAGCGGGGAGGTTGACGACGAACGGGATGTCGGGACGCGTGGTAGTGGCCACGTACATCAGAGATCTGATAAGACGGAGGTACAAGGTCACGTCCATTGTCTCCCCCAGCTGTGTAGGATGATCCACCTTCAGGGCATCCTGCCCATCAGGTGTGAGGGGTGTGGAAGCAGTGGGCATGTACCAAGGAGATCGCTAAAGCGCTCCCCCACGACTCGTGCGTATCGGGCCTGATGCAGCAACAGTGTCCGATTTCTACGATCTCGCACGATCTCCATACCAAGAAACACCGATGCAGGACCGAGGTCCTTCATCCTGTAGGTGGTCTGCAGGACAGCCTTGGCCTCCTTCACGGCCTCTCGGGACAGAGACGCGATCAGAAGGTCATCAACATAGACCGGGATGGCGTTGAACCGCTCGGGTGTCGGTAGGATGAAGAGTGAGGGGTCTGCCTCGCTCTGTACGTATCCTGCGCGAGTCAAGGTGCCAGTGATCTCCCGGTTCCAACACCGTGGAGAATGCTTGAGGCCGTACAAGGACTTGCGCAAGCGCCAGACCTTGTCACCGTCCTCAAAGCCTGGTGGCTGAGCTACGTAGATCTCCTCATCCAAAGAGCCATGGAGGAACGCGTTGTTCACATCCATCTGGTGTAGTTCCCAGTCATGCTGAGCCACTACACCGAAAAGAACTCGAGCAGAGGTCATGCGGCCGCCAGGGGCAAAGGTGTCAGTGTAATCAACTCCCTCAATCTGAGAGAACCCCTTGACGACCAAGCGGGCCTTGTAGCGTTCCAGTGAGCCATCCGGCTTCACTTTCTTGCGAAAGACCCACTTGACCTGAATCGCCTTCCTCCCAGGGGGAAGGTCGACCGGCTCGTAGACTATGTGCTCTCGGATAGCGCGAAGCTCATCCTCGCAAGCAGCTTGCCAGGCATCAGCATCCTGTGATGAGAAAGCCTCCCTCAATGTGCCCGGGTCAGGCGCCATAGAGGGGGAGCGTTGCGTGGCAAGTGCACACGCCTCAGTGTCAGGCCTGACGGCCACGAGATCAGCTGCTGTGTCACAGGCGATATGGAACTCGCGAGTGACCAGGTCGTGACCCATAGGGCACGCTGGGTGTACCTCTGAAAGCTCAGTGCGGACACTCAAGCCTAAGGCCTTTGTGCCTGGATCACCGCTCGTGATGCTGCGAGAGGAATGCCTGGGTACGGGACCCGACGCTAGCTGAGCTCCGGAATCCATGGTCGAAGGCGACCACCGGGCTCACGGGAGTAATCGGAGGTCGAGGGGCGCACCTCAGGCTCAGGAGCAGGTACGACCACAGGGACAGGTACGACCGTAGCTGGTGAGGGCTGAGACGAGGCAGCCGGAGATGCCGTGCGAGGAGAAGCGTGTGTGGGGGACATGGAGCTGAGAGTGACAGCGGGCAAGGCTGGCCCGGACACTGAGACAGGAGAGTCAACCGACGTAGGGCAGGAGTAGGCTGGGCTGGGTCAGACACCGTAGCAGGGGTGCCAGTGGACACAGGTGGTGATGCAGGAGGAGGCGTGAGAGCAGCGGTACCTGTGGGGTGTGAAACAGGCTGAACAGGCGGGATCTCTGGACCAACGGTAATGATAGCCGGGTCATCAAGTGCTGGAGTTCGAGAGGGGACTCGAGCGGACACATCAGCCCGACGAGAAATGGTCGCTGGCTGAGAAGTCTCCCCCATCCGCCGAGGACCCTCATAGGAAGGGACATGAGCTGCGGAGAGAGCTGTGATCGAAGTCAGATCACGGTATGTGAGAGACTCAAAAAATAGCGCGTCACGGGACTCAATGACACGACGGCGAGTGGAGTCCCAAAAGCGCCAGGCCTTCGACCGCGGGGAGATGCCGATGAAGGAACACAAGCAACCCCGAGGGGAGACCTTGGACCCCTGTTGGTCCTCGGTGTACCACACGGAGGCCAGGGAACCCCAGACGCGTGCGAGACGAAGATCAGCACGGTGGCCAAACGAGAGCTCGTACGGTGTGACATGATCCGGAAGCGGACCATGTGGGAGGCGGTTCCAGACCCATGTCATGTAGGCAAAGCCCTCGAAGGCGAAGGACTCCGGGAGACCGCACTCAGACCGCATGGCGCGGAACGCATCCTCCATGGTGCGGTTCCAGCGCTCAGAGACACCGTTCTGCTGTGGGGTAGCAGGAGCGGAGACCTGGTGAAAAATGCCGTGCTCAGCAAAGAAGGAGTCTATCTCACCGAGGAACTCGCCGCCGCGATCCGAGCGAAAGGTATGTAGCGTGTGGCGAGACTGACGCTCAGCCATCACGAGCCAGTGTTGAACTGCAAGGACGGCGTCGCTCTTCTGACGCAGACTGTAGACCCACCGCATCTGGGTGAAGTCATCAGTCAGCGTCAGAACATACCGTCCCCTCTCGGATAGGGACTCGACCGGGAGAGGACCAAGCAGGTCCGAGTGGACCAACTCAAGTGGCCTCAGTGCTCGGGAATGCGAATCAGGATAAGTGCACCGGTGCATCTTTCCTGAGCGCAAAAAAGGCAGTCGGTCTTGGGTGGCTTCTCGAAAGAAGCCACATCAAGGCCAAGAGTGGGCTGTGTCCGTATGAGCTTCAACATAGTGTCGGAGCCCACATGACACAGACGTCAGTGAAGCAACCTCTGGTGTTCTAGGGATAGAACACCAATGACAAAGACACGACCAGAGGAAGGGGGAGAGCATGGAGAAGATGGCCGAGCAATGCGGTACAAATCATCTACGACTGAAGCACGCAAGACAATGCTAGGGGTGTCAAGAGCAGTCACAGTCGCTGAATCAGCGGTATGCTCGAAGGAGAGACCCATCAGAGTACAGGCACGCACAGACAGCAGATTAAGCTCAAGATCAGGCACAAACAGCACGTCAGAGAGATACAGGGGGCCAGACGGACCAGCAAAGCATACAAGCCCAACACCGTGGACCGGTAAGGACTGACCAGAGCCTGTACGAACAGAACGGACAGTCGTGACAAGACCAAGTACCACAAAGTCACTACGACGACACGTCATGTGGTGGGTGGCACCGGAATCGATGATCCAAGTGCCACCGGAGTCACGACTAGTAGACGTCACTGTACAACGAGCAATGGAACACTCGGCATTAGAGGGACGCTGAGTCGTCAGTGGGAAGGAACGACGTATATCACGAAGGTGAGACTCATGAATCCAGTCAGTGCAGTCAGGCCCAACATCATCACATGCGGACTGTGCTCCCCCACACGTGTCATCACGAGTCACGAGGACGGACGAACAAGCAGTCTGTGACCCACTCAACGATGACAACACACTTGCACCTCCCTGAAAGCCAAGCGCCAGAAGATGACGAAGCTCGACGATGGTGCGGTTACGTGGATCTGGATCACTGCTGCTCGCTGGTGAGGACGCAGAAACAGCTGCAACCGTGGTCGCCGCGCGTCCAGAGGAGTGTGCGGGCGACGTGCCGGACGCGGTGCGTGCAGCGTGGGTAGCCTGAAGTCCGCGAGTGATGCGCTCCCAGTCAAGCGGCTGCTGGCACTCGGTGTAGCGATGGGCACCTCCACAGTTGTAGCAGTGCATGAAACGGCCACTGCTACCACTGGATGAGGACTGCTTTTGACCCGAACCATGCTTCCTATTCTTCTTCTTCCCCTGGGCAGCTGCTGCAATGCCCTGCGTCTGCGTGGGTGTAGACGGGGTCGAAGAGGAGGAGGAAGATGAGGTCGTGATGGAGGTAGATGAGGGTGACGGCAGGAGGGAAGATGGTGGTGAGGCGAGGACTGCTGCAGTGAGGGAAGTCTCCTGATGTGCTACTGCTGCCTCGCGGGCCGACGTCACCTGGAGGAAAAGCTGATGGGCCCAAGGGAGCAGCTGCAGGGTGGCTGAGAAAGGCTCGAGAGCAGCGTCGCTGTACCGTGTGAAGATGTCGGTGTACTCCAGGCGAACTCTGAGCATGATCGTCCGAAGTGCCCACAGTTGTGTGCCCCCTGAGGTCCCCAGACGCATGTAAATACGCATGGCGCGTCGCCAATAATCCGCCGCAGGCTCTGCTGGTCCCTGACGGAGCGAGTGGAAAGCACGAATGTGTGACTCACGCGTAGCGTGCGTCTCTGTGGCTTGTAGGGACAACGCCAGATCCCAGCCTCCACGAGGATCAGCTCCGGTGCCTGTGCCAGCCTCGCCGAGGAAGGGGCGGAAGTCGACGACAGTCTCGCGTGGCATGGCGTAGAGAAGCCCTCGCATGGCCCGGGCTGCTGTCAGCACCTGTGCTGGATCTGTAGACTGGTACGGGCTGTGGTAATAAGGCCACACTCCCTCGGAAGTGGCCCACACCTGAAACAGGATCTCCCAGCAGTCAAATCCATCCTCGTTGATGTACCGTGGAGGTGGTGCCTCAAAGTCCTTTGGCTGCCGCTCCGTGGGGAGAGCAACCGCAGGCTGAGGAGGGCGAGAGACGGGGAAAACTCCTGGAAGGGGGTGATCACCGGNGAAGTCAGGTGACGGTCGTATCGGGGACACGGGTGGAGGTCGGATACCCGTCTGCAGCTGACGGAGGCGCTCCTGTAGGAGACGAATCTCCCGCTCCTGGGAGTCATCCTCGAAGCCTGGCATGAATGGCTCGTCATCAAGGAGGTCCGCAGGTGGTGGAGAAACCACACCAGGAGGTGAAGCAGGCGGAGCACCTGTCATGGGCACCTGGGCCGAGTGCTGGGTGGAGGCCACAACGCCGGCAGCTCCCTCAGAAATCCGCGAAGGAGCCGTGGACTGAGCGCGCAGGAGCTCAGTCAGCGTGCGGATCGCGTCAGTCTGCTCTCGCTGCAGACGACGCATCTCCTCCTGCTGGCTGCGCAGGTCCGCAATGGCCTGCGAGCGAGGGCTCAATACCCTTGAAGAAGAGGAGGAGGGATCACCTGGTCCCTTGTCCTTGTCGTCGGGCGAACTCATGTCACCGCTCACTATGGGACGACAGGTCAAGTTTGCCGGATTTCAAAACCGTCTGCGTTTCTCGGAGAGTTGAAACGCTGGCAACTTTTGACTTTCCGGGTGAAAATTTGGCTAAGTGTAATGCTGACGTCAGCAAGTGGTTGCTGACGTCAGCACGACCTGATGATGTCAGCAATCAAAATGCTGCCGTCAGCTTGTCCCCTCCCTTTTTTTTCTTTTTTTCTTTTTTTTTTCTTTTGTCACGATTCTGCCGCGCGTGGAGCCGCTTCGCGGTGGCGCGCGGCAGCTCTGCGGAAGCTGCGCAGCAGCTTCCGCCTAACTACTGCTGCAGCTGTGCTGTCAGCTGCAGCAGCAGCTGCGTAGCTGCGTGTGCAGTGGTGGCAGCAGTGGCTGCGCTGCTGCTGCGCGCGGCGGCTGCTGCTGCGCGCGGCGGCTGCTGCTGCGCGCTGCAACTGCTGCTAGCTGCCGCCGCCGCGCGCTGCTGTTGGCTGCCGCCGCCGCGCGCTGCTGCTGCTGCCAGTGCTGCGCTGCTGCTGCCGCCGCGACTGCCACTGCTGCTGCTGTGCCGCTGCCGCTGCTGCGCTGCTGCTGCCAACGCTACTGCTGCCGCCGCTGCTGCCACGCTGTTGCGGCGGCCGCTGCTGCTGCGCTGCTGCCGCCGCCGCCTCTGTTGCTGCTACTCTGCTGCTGCGGCTGTGGGAGGGCGGCTGCACGCACCGCAGCCGCCACGCACCTCTGCGTGGTGGTACACGCTGCTGCTGCTGCCTCTGCAGCTGCGATCTCACGTGGTGGGTGGAGTACGTTGACGGCGACCGGCCGTCTCCAACAGATCCCAGAAACTCTGCTGCAGCGGTGACTCTCACTGCTGCTGCTCTGCTGCGTCTCTGCTGCGCAGCTCAGTGAGAACTGTCTCACTGCTCTGATACCATGAGAAAGTGCGTAGAAGCTTCCTAGCAACACAGCCGCTGACCGGGCGTCAGTGCCTGGTCAGACGGTGACGACAGTCACAGGTCGTACACACAACGGCAAGGGTTTGGCTAGGAGACACAAGACACAGTGTCAGAATGCTTCAATATAGCATATGCAGAGAGAAATGACAACTGACAGGTCCAGGGCATAAATACCTGCCGCGGCGCACAGCGGGTGTCGCACGCGGCAGTCCAAGAGCTGTCCTAAAACCGGCCTAAAACCACTGTTTTGGCCGTAACTCTGCGCACACATGTCAGAATCCTACGCCGTCTGAACCCAGACGTGCAAAATCAAAAGACGGACGCAGCGACTGGTCACATGCATGCATCCATCGACTGTCAGCGAGCATACAATGCAAAAATATGCAAATAGGCATCATGGCCAGTCCGCCGAAAGGCGCCTACAAGACGTAGAAGGCACAGCAACGAGTCCTGGTGGCATCTGGGGCTCTGGAACAGTGGTCGGTCAGCTCCAAGCGGGTAGTCCGCCGCCTGTCGTCGCGCCGGTGTCACCAGGGCCGCCTGCCTCAGGGATCTGCACGAGTATGGACACGGCCGAGTGGTCACAGTAAACTGTACAGGAACGGCACAAAGCACAACACTAAGACCTCGGCAATTTTTCAATTCTCTGTTTTGTTCTAGTTGAGAAACGCCCGGAAGAAGGAGAAGGATGCTCTCTTGAAAATTTGGGTAAGTTGAATGAGTTCCCCATGTTTCTTCTTCCCCATCAATTCTTCATTTTTTCAGGAGAGAAGAAAACGAGAAAATTTCATGGGACAAAGTAGCTGAGATACCCTTAAAACTCAATGTGTGACTCTCATCTGCCCAGTAACGGCAAGAAAATACTGAAAAGCCCAGTCAAAAATCATGGTCGCTCGCGGCATACGTCCACAGGCAAGCATGAAAAAAAGTGAATGGGCACATCGCTGCCACGCGAGAATCGCGAGGGGGTGATGACCCCCTTTTTGGGTTACATTGTAACCTATTACAATCAGTTTGTGGCCAAAAGATGCTTCAAGAAAATCGTGATTGGTGGATCGGTCGTTTTTCTGACATATCCACCAATGAGGGTGCAAGAATCAGTCGAACCTTATGCCCCCCCACGTCCGCGGACGCCTTGGTGAGGTCGGCCCAGAGATAAAGAATCACGGACATCGACCTAGATTTCCGGACAGACCCCAGATAGTACGGAATGAGCAGTCCGATGCTAGGATTGAAGTGTAAGGACTGTACGTTTAGGCCCTCCAGTCCATTGGCTTGCGGAATTCAATGTTATTTTTTCCCCTCTATGTCGCTCCCCACTGGCCTCGCCCTGTCCTGTTTCACAGAACTGGTCGTCATGCTAAACTCTTGAGACTTGTGAACCCGACTTCAAACAGGGTCAAAATGCAATTGAAAGGAAAGAAAGTCAACCACGGTCATACAAGAAGGTAAATAAATTGAATTATGCCTATAATTCCGTCGCATTATTTTTCATAAGGAAACATTCAAGATTCATCCAAAACTGTCAAAGATCATGTTTTGTTTAGTGAAGTTCATGATAAACGTGTGATAAACTAGCATGTTCACAATACAAGAAAAAATTAATCTCATTTAAATAAATTAATCATCAGGTAAAACCATATTCATAAAAAAAAGAGAAGAAATACATTTTGAGGTTCTTCTTCAATATGTAAGTGAATTGTTATACATAATACTATACTGTCAAGCGCGTTCATTCACTTTTTGGTTGTGTTTTTTCCGCTTTTACATCCACACAAGCTGGAAAAAAATTAGCGTAGCTTGATGTAATTTAGAAAGAGTTCACCCAAACCATACACAATAGGCGAACATAACACTAGTTTGAACGAATGCGGGTGAAAGTTTGGCAGTCCATTTACAACCAGTTTTTGTTTCCATGGTTGAATTCAATTCTCATGGCAAACCTTCCATTATGTGGTCCACATTGCGGGCAATTGTTTAGCCTCTTAAGAGATACCAATATGAATACTTTTGCTCGGTTACTATGTAACCCTATTGAAACGGGTCGAACCTCCAGCTCCTGTACTGAAGCCGTCGTCGGAGTTGGCAGAATGGCGTTCTCAATCCACGTCAGGGGCTTACCCCCTTCGCAGGACTGAGGGGCTTTCGTCATCAACGACCCAGAGAAGGGAGACTCGAATGTTTCGAGTCTCCAGAGGCCATGTTTCTGTTTTTAACCTTACCCCTGGTTTTAGGACCCAAACCGGGGGTTCTTACCTCGAACTCGTGTGTTCACACGTGTAACGGGCCGAGTCTCCAGCTCCTGCTCTGAAGTCGTCGTCGGAGTTCACAGAAATGGCGTTCTCAGTCCGCGTCAGGGGTTTACCCCCTTTGCCAGACTGAGGGGCAATCGTCATCAACGACCCAGAGCAGGAAGACTCGAATATTTCGAGTCTCCGGAGGCCCATTTCCGTTTTCAACCAAATCCCTGGTTTTGGGACCCAAACCGGGGGTTTTTACCTCGAACTCGTGTGTTCGAACGAGTTATTTCGTTTGTTTTATATCGAAATTCACCGTAAACGAACTTCAATTCACGTTTTTGTTGTTCTGGCACGAAATTGTCGCGTGCGAGGCACGCTGACGATTTCGCGCCAGTTGTTTTGACCTCACCCTCGCTCCCCCTATCCCTCGACCTCTCTTGCTCGTTTGCAAGGAGGACGAGGGGGGGCGAGGGCACGAGGCCACGAGGCCTCGCCCTCGAGGCCCTCGTGGCCTCTCAGCCGCCGATCGGGCTGAGGCCGCGATCCGCGGCTGGTGGCTGGCCGGCCGGTGGCCGGCCGGTCACTTGGCCGGTCGCCGGCCATCCAGCCGGCCGGCAGCGAGCTGGCCGGCGGCCAGCGAAGTGCTGGCCGCCGGCCAGCCCTCGCTGACGCGAGGGGTGGTGCGCAACCACCCCTCGCTTCAGCGAGGTGGGAGGGCCGAACCGGCCCTCCCGCTACATTCCTCCCCACTTGTTATGAACCGTCCCGGTTCATGAACAACAAGTAGGATTGTGAGTCAGTGAGTCATCAACATTGTGAAGGAAAATTAATAATTTCAATCACCAGCTAAACATGAACACGTGCATGGTACTTAGACCTAAGCTGCAGCTTGTAGGTCAGCACGGCTAGCGGCCTCCCCCCTTTAGGCTAGAGCGTCCGCGCGACAACCATGTTGGGCATCCCCAACCTCCTATGATTGCTGTCCATGAATGCCGCCCTGTGGGAATGTTGTTCACTTTTCCGCGTTCAAGTGGTACCTCCTACCCGCGTCGATCCGTGCGAGCTGCAAGCTTGCTCCAATACTCGTTGACCACCCCTATGGGCAACCGAGATTTGAGCTCCCATGAATTATGTTCAGGTCCACAACCGGCCCAATGAACGAGGTACTCCCTAACAAAGCGTGACCAAAGAGTACGCTCTCGGTGCTGGAGTAAGCAAAACACCTCGTATTGGCCGTCGGCAGTCAGGAATGCTAGCGGTGGCTGAACGGTTCCTTCTGCCGTTTATGGAGCCAGTAGGCTCAAATGAAACACGTCATGTATCTTCATACTCGGCGGAAGTAGCAATCGGTATGCCACTGGCCCGATGTGTGCCACAATGGGAAACGGCCCAATCCACTTCGGTAGAAGTTTTCTTGCCCCTGGCGACTTCAGCCGAAGGTTTTTAGTGCTAAGCAGCACTTTGTCACCGATGTCAAACGAGACCTCTCGGTGACCTTTGTCGGCATATGCCTTTTGTCGCTGCTGAGCTGCTTGAAGGTGACCCTTCGCCTCCTGTAACAAGGAGTCGATGCGCTCGGCAAAGGCTTGAGCGGAAGGAACCTGCCCTTCTGTACTCCCACTCTTCACCAATGAAGAGGGTACCACTGGATGCCGACCACTGTTCAACACGAACGGTGTGAACTGTGTGGACTCGTTCACCGAGTTGTTCACCACAAACTCTGTCGGTGCTAGGAATTCGTCCCAATCATGCATGGCAGGGTCCACGAACATGCGGAGCATCTGCTCCAGAGTGCAATTCATGCGCTCTGTTTGTCCGTCAGTTTGAGGGTGAAATGCTGCCCACATTTGCGACTCACTGCCGAAGTACTCGTGCATCTTTTGCCACAACTTACTAGCAAATTTTTGATCTCGATCGGAGATAATGCGCAACGGCAAGCCGTGGTACTTTACGACGCCCTCAAAGAAGAGACGAGCGGTCTCCTCTACGTTCACGTCAGTGGTTGTAGGAATGAAGTGTGTCATCTTCGTCAAAAGATCCACAACCACTAGTATTGCATCATGGCCACGGGCCGTGTCCGGAAGACCAGTACTGAAGTCCATGCTGACGCACTCCCATGGAGCCCCAAGAATGGGAAGCTGCTTGAGGAGTCCCACAGGCTTCTTGCTACTAGCCTTATTCCAAAGACATGGGTGGCATGTCATGCAATACTTACGGACATCGACACTCCACCCTGGCCACCAATAGTGGTCCGAGAGTGCCTATCCGGTCTTTCGAGGTCCCACGTGACCTGCGACCGGCGGGTCATGGAACTGGGAGATAACCTTTGCTCGAAGGTCTCCTGAGTTTGGCACAACAACTTGTTCTCCGTGCCAGAAGATTCCTGTGGCCTCCACCAAGCCGTACTTGTCCAGATTTCGAGAGTCTTGAAAACAAGAATCCACACAGTATCCCATCCGGATCCTGTTTACAAAACCGTTGTAATGGATAATCTCTCGTGGTGGTTACGGCACAGGTGCAGGGGGATCTGGTGGTTGTACGGTTGCTGTTGCAATGGCCATAAAACACCCACTGACCTCGGTGGTTGCTTTAATTTCCACAGGCTGTCGGCTTAGTGGATCGGCCACATTGGTGCGTCCTGGCCGATATTCCCATGTGAACGAGAATCGACTCAGGTATTTGCTCCAACGCTGCTCTCGTCTTGACAGGTTCGGTTGCGTTTGGAAAAACACCAATGGATTATGGTCGGTCACGACCGTCACACCCCCTTCAGCACCCTCTAGGTAGCAACGCCATACCTTGAAAGCGTGTACTACTGCAAGGAGCTCTTCATCCCCAGTCGTGTACCGCGTTTCCGCGGGGATGAGCTTTTGGCTCTCATACGCAACTGGGTGACCGTTCTGCATGAGGACGGCTCCAAGTCCTACTACCGACGCATCACATCGAACCTCCCACGGTTGCGATGGATCCAGAAGAACTAGGATGGGCGCTGTGGATAGAAGCTCTTTGACTTTGAGAAAAGCGTTCTCGCAATCAGATGTCCATTCCCAACGCACGTCTTTTCGCGTGAGCCTGGTTAGCGGTGCTACCAGGGTCGAATACCCTTGCATAAACCGTCGAAAGTAGTTTGCAAGGCCGAGGAAAGACCGAATCTGCCCAACATTTTCGGGGCGTGGCCA
>SZWC01001716.1:156568-176786 GCA_023375785.1 Penium margaritaceum | reverse complement strand
TTAAAAAACCCTTCAATGAAAAGGTTTGTGACACTAGTGGAGGGTGCCGCATGCCATGCGTCGTCAGCGCATGACATGCAGCCTCGCCATGCATTTTTGTCTGTTTTCTTTGTTATTGGCGTGGCGGTAGCGGTGGCAGATGGGTAGTTAGGTTGTTTTTGGCTGGAAGACGGGTGAATCAGTTTTATATTTCTACTATTTGGGTATCTCGTATAGTAACCCAAGTTCATATGAAGTGCATTTGGAATTGCTTGTTATTTGCTTTCAAGGAAAATGTTTCAAAGTGTTTTGAACCTCACTGGCTAAGCTAAAGTTTTTGTAGTTCATGAGAATCTTCTCGATGAACTTTATTCTGAATTTTGTTTTGCAAAAATTAACGGGTGGTTTTGCAACTGTTTGCGAGCCCTTTCAGACGGGTTCATAGCGTCATCTCCGGCAAGCCTGAGTGTGAGCTGGGACGAAAATAAAAATCTGTGTTGGTTGTGGGCCTCTCTCTTTGCGCTCCTTAGGCGGAGGATCCGACATCGGAACCCACCAAGGGCGCCTCGGCGGAGAATCGGTCGCCGCAGCTTTGCCCATGAGTGGGCCATTGCGTCGTGCGTTGAGCGCCGACGCTGTGCATCCTTTCATGTACGACGTCGATCGAATGACGAATGACGTTTGACAAATGACCTGTGACGAACGACGTATGCCGTATGACATATGGCGTATGACGTATGGCGTATGATGTATGGCGGATGACGTATGGCGGTGGCTGCACAAGCCCGCTGCCCATGCGTCGTTCGCCAAAAGGCACGCATGGTGCCTTGTGCCTCTTCACGGCTTACGACGACGTATGGCGGTGGCTGCGCAAGCAGCAGCGGATTGCATCGCGTGCGATGCTGGAAGCGCTTCTGCTGCCACCGTCACACCCGCTGTCAAGAGGCGATGCACCCGAGGGCTGAGGCGACGAAGCAAGGAGTCTGCAATGATGGTGGCAAGAGGGGGGGTTAAGAAATGATGGCCGGCACCCGGAAGGCTCCTCCGCATTGCAAAATGGAGACACGGACTCCTTCGCTCCAGCCCCCAGTCGTCAGTCCAACACTCAATCAAGCTTTCGCGAGGATTCAGTCTACGGTGGCCACTGCCGCTTCTGCCACAGCTGCCGGTGCTTCCTGCCCACAGTCACTCGCTTTACCGGCCCTGCCACTGCGGATGCCACCTCTGCCACTGCTCATGATGCCGAAGCTCCAAACGATGCTGCCTCTGCTTCTGCCATGAGCTCTAGAAGTCACGAAGCCACCCGGAGCCGTCCTGGACAAGGCGGGAGATGCGCTCCGACTGCAAGCACGGGGCTGGGGAGGTGGTCGACCACCATGGACAGGACGGCGGGAGTGAGTGGCAGCCGCGTCGAGAGGACGGCTCTGAGGAGGAGCTTGAGGCCATTGTGGAGATGGTCGTTGTGGGGGGGAGGACAAAGCCAAGGGAAGCTGCCACCTTCTAAAGGACGGGAAAGGCGCTGGCGCAGCCGTTAAAGCTCCCATCTGAGGGTAAGCATTGATGTTGGCAGTGGAGGTTTGCATAGGAGTTGGGTGCGGTTTTGCCGTTGGCTTCAGTGTTTGGCATTGGTGTTGGTGTTGCCTTTGGCGCTAACGTTGGTGTTAGTGTTGGCGTTGGTATTTTCGTTTTACTTCGATTGTTGGTGTTCAATTTTTGAATTGGTTATGGCACTGGCTTTTTGCGCTGGCATTGGTGTTGGCGTTGGCTTTAGAGTTGGCGTTGGCATTGGCGTTGGCGTTGGTGGGCTGGAAGCATGGAGGGGCTTGAGGGTGCATGAAAACGGAGAGGGAAAGAAACTCTTGCACTGGCACTTCCACTGGCATTTGCTCTTGCAGTGTTACTGCCGCTGCCGCTGCAACTGCCACTCAAGGATAAGCATTGATATAGGCGGTGGATTTTGCAGGAGAATCTGGCTGAGGTTTTGGCGCTGGCATCCCTGGCGTTGGTGCTGGTATTGGTGTTGGCGTTGGCATTAGCATTGGGGTTGGCGTTGGCGTTGGCGTTGGCGTTGGCGTTGGTGTTGGTGTTGATGTTGGCCTGTATTTCATTGTTCGCGTTGCCGTTTTGCGTCGGCACACACATTGGCAAATTTTTGGCGACGGTGCTAGCGTTCTTCGTTGACAATCCTGCTGAAGTTTTCTGCTGGCATTGGCATTAGCTTTGGCTGTTGGAAGTTGAGGAGAGAGGGAGCCTTGGAGCAGCATACTTGTGGGACTGAAAGGGCATCACTTGTGCTGAAGAATGGTTGTTGAATCACTCAAAATTATGGAGTACATGTAGAGCTAGAGCTTGGGCAAGTCAGCCCTCTCACAAGCCACACCACTTAGCCATGGAGGCTAAGACTCATACACTAGAGTCCATGATTTCACACAAGAGAGGAAATTAGCCTAACAATCAGGCTGACCACTCAAACACGACCTAGAGAGCTAGAAAATACTCTCATGGCACACTCCTAGTGGTCATATAACCCACAATCCCATGGAGAATCGCCATGTGTCCATGGCTAGCACACAAGGATCTCACCTCACCTAAAAACTAAGGAGAGGTACCTTTTTTCCTAGTCTGCACACTCTGACAAGGCAATCCAAGAATCTAGGACCTTTTTGGACATTTCTTCCATCAGGTTTTGACCCTGGACCTCTTGCCTTTTTTCCTTTCTCAGGCTAAGGCATGGAGCCATCGCCCATGGTCACACAGATACCGGCGGTCAATGACCCCGGAAACTTTGAAAATTCATATCTCACGATCTGACCGTTGGATCGGCCTGAAACTTAGACCATAGACATTTTGCCACCTGATATTTCCAATGATGAAGTTGGATCGACGATCGGAGCAGGCATATTGTAGTTTCCTGGAACTTGCTCCTGTGGACCTGAAACTGAGCCCGATGGCTCCTTTTCCAACAATCTCCCACTTTGCCACAGTCAGAGTGGACTGAGTCCACATGCCTTCATGCAGAACTGCTACTTCTCACGGGTCACTGGCTTGGTGCAGAAATCAGCGACCTGCTTACTGGTTGAAGTAAACTCGAGCTTGATAGCACCCTCCTGCACCATGTGCTTGATGAAGTGATATGCGATGTCAATGTGCTTGGTACGCGCATGGTGCTCAGGATTCTTGGCGAGTGCGATTGCGCTCTGGTTGTCGACGTGCACAGGACCTAGAACTACTGCAGTCCCACTCATCTCCGCCATGAGACGCTGAAGCCAATCTGCTTCCTTGGCTCCAAAGCTAAGGGAGATGTACTCAGCTTCCGTGCTTGATGTGGCCATGGCCTCCTGTCGGTTGCTACACCAGCTGATGGCCCCACCATTCATGAGGAACACATGTCCAGAGACGGACTTGCGGTCCTCAGGGTTTGAAGCCCAATCTGCGTCAGTATAGCCGATGATGTTGTTTTCGTTGCCGTTGTAGGTGATGCCGATGTTGATGGTTCCAGCAAGGTAGCAGAAGATCCGCTTCACTGCCATCTGGTGCTCAGGTCCGGGATTCGCCATGTACTGGCTCACAGCGCTCTTAGCTTGTGTGAGGTCTGGCCTGGTTGCCACCATCAGGTACATGAGACTACCAACGACGCTCTGGTACTTCTGCCTCCAGCTGCATCCGCTTCTCCATTGAAGCTCACAAGGTAGTGATGCGTCTTCAACGGCGTGCCGATGGGTTTGGCCTCTGCCATGCCGAACCGCTGTAAAAAAATCCTTGATGTAGCGGCTCTGTTGCAGCGAAAGAGAGCGTGGTTTGCGGTCACGCGCGATCTGGATTCCGAGGAAGTATGATGCCTCCCCGAGATCATACATGTGGAAGCGCTCCTGCATGGCCTCCTTGAACACCTGCAGTGTAGACATGCTGTTGGAAAGGAGGAGCATGTCATCCGCATAGACGATGATGATGAGCACCTCATGACCATGCTGCAAGTGATAGACATTGTAGTCACACTCACTGCGCACAAACCCCATGCACTACAGCGCTGCATCCAATTTCTGGTTCCAAGCACGCGACGCTTGCTTGAGGCCGTACAGCGACTTTTTGAGCTTGTAAACCAGGTGCTCCTGACCATCCATGACAAACCCCTCCGGCTGCTCCATAGATTTCCTCCTCCAAGTCACCGTTCAAGAATGCCGTCTTGACATCCATGTGGTGAATCTCAAAGTCCTCAGCTGCTACATAAGAAAGGAGCATGCGCATAGAGGCAAACTTTGCAACAGGAGCAAAGGTTTCAGTGTAGTCAATGCCTTCTTGTTGCGAGTAGCCCTTGGCGGCGAGCCTCGCCTTGTACTTTTCAAGGTTGCAATTTGCGCCCCTCTTCTTCTTGCACTCCCACTTGCACTTGATTACATTGCGTCCAGGTGGACACTCAGTCAGCTCCCACGTACCGTTGTCGAGCTGCGATTGTATCTCTTGCTGCACAGCTTGCGTCCAATCTGCTGCATTTGGTGCAGCTATGGCCTCCTTGTAGGATGTTGGCTCGTCTAAATCTGCTGCAACTGTGATATTCATCCTTGTATGACGTTGGCCTGTCTAAATCTTCTGCAACTGTGACATTCATCTGATCTAGTTTTTGCAACAGCCCGCGCTCACCAGGCTTGTAGCGCACCCTGAGAGGGTACTTGCGACTTGGTGCCGGGGCGTTAGCGGGCGGCTGGCGCGGTGCTGCAGGTACAACTATTGGTGCGAGTGATGTTGCATCTCCTTCCTCTGATTCTGCCGATAAGGCCGTTGTATCTGCTACATCAGCCATGGGAGAGTAGAGTGGTTCTCCCACTATCACAGTAGAGGAAGGGTCAGGAGAGATGGGATCAAGGAGAATGTCTGCTCCCATTGCTTCGTCAGCTGCTACCTCTTCGCGGATGATGTTGGTGCCGATGACGTTACTTTCATTGAAAACGACATCCTGGGAGATGATGACATGGCCACTATCCCTCTCGTAGAGACGATACGCCTTGCTTGTCGCGTCATAGCTGATCATCAGCATCTGTGCACTCTTCGCCTCCCATTTTTGCCGCTTCTCCTTGGGCACGTGCATGTGCGCCAAGCTGCCAAACGTGAAGATGACCCACGATTGGCTTCTTGCCAAACCACGCCTCGTACTACATCATCCGCTCCAAGGCGTTGGTTGGACTACGGTTCTTGATGTACACTGCAGTGCTCACTGCTTCGGCCCAGAAGTCATAGGTGAGCTGAGCCGCGTGCAGCATGGAGCGCGCCGACTCAACGATGGTGCGGTTGGCACGTTCTGTTACGTCGTTCTGCTGCGGCGAGTATGGCGCGGTGCGCTGTGCCTGGTACTGCGAGGTAGTCCTGGAACTCCTCGCTCATGTACTCTTCGCCACGGTCGTTGCGCAACGCCTTGATCTTCTCTTCGGTCTGGTTCTCCACCATTGCCTTGAATTCCTTCAACCTGTCAAAGCACTAGTCCTTGGAGGAAAGGAAGTGCACAGCAGCGTAACGGCTGAAATCATCAATGAAGGTAAGAAAATACCTAGAGCCTCCAAAGCTCTGGGTCTGCATTGGGTCACACAAGTCTGTGTGGACCAGCTCCAGCACCTCCTTTGCGTGCTCCTCTGCTCTAGAGAACGTCTCGCGATGCTGCTTCCCCTCCAAATAGCCGATGCACAGCTGTTGCTCAAAGTTAGAGATGGTGGGAAGGTCACGCACCATCTGTTTTGTTTTAATTTGCTGCAAGGCATGCATGCCGATGTGGCCGTAGCGCGCATGCAAGATTTCACCATCTATGGCCTGCACCACTGCTGCAAGACTCTGCTCGCGCGGGATCTTGGTCGCCCCCAACAAGCGGTACATGTCGCCTTCCTTCACCGACTTGGCCAACTCCTCTCCTATTTCCTTGTCAAGGATGTAGTCATAGTCGTCGTCAAAGACGACTCGCAGTCTTGTGTTGGTGAGAGAGGACACTGAGAGAAGGTTGAACGCAGCATCAGGTACATACAACACGTCATGGAACACTCCCACTTCAATGTCACGTGGGGTCTCCAACCACATCTCTACAATCCCAATCCTCTCAGCATACACCACCCGATCATCACCCAAAGCAATCGGTCGGGGGGGAATGGAGAGCAGTTGCGTAAACCACTCATTGTGGTGCGTTAGGCTCTTGGTACACCCTGATTCCTTGTACCACGCCAGATCCGCCTTTTCCTTCTGCGACATGTCAGACTTCGCCATGAAGAGGCGGTCGCGCACCTCCTTGGCCACGTTCATGTTGCCAAAATGGCGCACGCCGGTCTGGTTCTGCTACTGCTGTTGACGCTGTTGTGACTGCTGCTGCTACTGCTGTGGAGGTTGCTACTTTTCTTGCTGTTTCTGGTGCTCCTTCTTGTCCCTCTTGAACTTGAAGCACTCTTTCTTGTAGTGGCCATCTTTCTGGCAATAGTGGCACTTGCCTTTCTTCTTGCCTCTCTACTGCCCAGACTGCTACTGCTGTTGGTTACGTGAGCTTGTGGCCACAAATGTTGCTCCACTGCTGCCGCCGCCATTGCGCTTTGCTGCATTGCGACATAGTTCCACCTGCACCAGGTCCGTGCAGATGAAGTCCAGGTCGAGAGTCGGCTGGTACTCCAACGTCTCTCGCACCGTGTTGTAGCTCGCTGGGAGTCCCCTCAGCAAGAGGAGGATGAAGAGCGTCTCTTCCACAGGGTTGTCGGCCGCTTTCAACTACTTTACGAGCTCCTTTGCCCTGTCCAAGTACGCCTCCATCCCTTCGCCACCCTGAATTTTCAACGCCATTATCTTCTCCTCCAGAAGCATGAGGAACGCAGGATCCTTGTTCTCATACTTCTTGCACAACGTGTCCCACCCCTCTTTTGCAGTAGCCTTGTTACTCACGTACTGAAGATGCGGGTTGGAGATGGTGTTGACAAGTAGCCTATAGGCCTGCCTGTCCTTCTTCTTCCACTCCTTATATGCCGCTGCTGCAGTTGTAGATGAACTTGCATCTGCTGCACCATTTTGCGACGTCTTCCGCGCCACCACCTCCGCTGCGGTGATGCCTTTTGCCTGTGGAGGCGGAGCGCGCTCGTCGCCGCTCACCACCTCCCACAAGCCCCTCTCCTCCAAAAGGAGGCGGGTACAGATCTTCCAAAACGTGAAGTTGGCACGTCCTTCCAATCTCTCCAAGGGCTGGGCTGCTGTTACCACACCTGCTGCTGCCATTTTGAGCTTTGGTGATGCTGAGCGCTGTCCTTGAGTGGCAGCGCTACCCCTGCTTGTGCTGCTGCTTCTGCCATAAATGTGTCTGACAGAAAATAGACTTTAGAGGCCAGCAGACTAGAAATTTGGAAAAACAGAGCCCATCACTGGAAAATTCAGCTCAAAACATTTCAGATCGACCCATCAAACAGGGTCATCAACAGGGGATTTTAAGAGATATACCCTTTTGAAAATAGGGTATCCTACTCCAACTCAGACCAGCTAGCTTGTAAATGGCGTTACTCCCAAATGAACCAATGGAATGCAAATATTTTTGCACCGATGGAAATCTTAAGAAAAATAATTCAGTTATCATGTGCTACTTTTTAAATTTGACAAAGAAATGAGAAGGTTATGGTCATCACAAGGTGACAGTCTTACTCAAAGAGAATAGTTTAGCCCTGGCCGACCTCGTTTTGAGCATAACTCTCAATCCGACCGTTGGATCATCGCGATCATGGGCTCGTTGAGAAGCTTGTCTTTTGAAATTGAATATCTTGTGATTTATTGTCAAATTTGGTGAAGGTTTTACCATAACCCGTTACTCTCATTGTGACGGCCTGTGCTGGGTGAAAGTGGTAGAACCTGGCTATGATGCCAAGTACTGGAACTGGAGGAGAGAGGGAGCCTTGGAGCAGCAAACATGTGGGAATGAAAGGACATCACTTGTGCTGAAGAATGGTTGTTGAATCACTCAAAATGATGGAGTACATATAGAGCTAGAGCCTGGGCAAGTCAGCCCTCTCACAAGCCACACCACTTAGCCATGGAGGCTAAGGCTCATACACTAGAGTCCATAATCTCACACAAGAGAGGTAATTAGCCTAGCAATCAGGCTGACCACTCAAACAGAACTTAGAGAGCTAGAAAATACTCTCATGGCACACTCCTAGTGGTCACATAACCCACAATCCCATGGCGAATCACCATGTGTCCATGACTAGCACACAAGGATGTCACCTCACCTAAAAACCAAGGAGAGGTACCTTTCTTCCTAGTCAGCACACTCTGACAAGGCAACCCAAGAATCTAGGACCTTTTTGGATATTTCTCCCATCAGGTCTTGACCCTGGACCTCTTACCTTTTTTCTTTTCTCAGGCTAAGGCATGGAGCCATCGCCCATGGTCACACAGATACCGGCGGTCGATGACCCCGAAAACTTTGAAAACAAAAAACTCACGATCCGACTGTTGGATCGGCCTGAAACTTGAAGCGTAGACATGTTGCCACCTGATCTTTCCACTGGTGAAGTCGGATTGACGATCCGAGTAGGAATCTGGTAGTTTCTTGGAACTTACTCCTATGGACCTGAAACTGAGCCGGATGGCTCCTTTTCCAATATTGGCGTTGGTGTTGGCGTTGTTGTTGGCGTTGGCATTGGCATCGGCATCGGCGTCGGCGTTGGCATGGCGTCGGAATTGGTGTTGGCGTTGGCGTTGGTGTTGGCGTTGGCGTCGGCATCGGTGTCGGCGTCGGCGTTGGCGTTGGTGATGGCATTGGCGTTGGCGTCGTCGTCGGTGTCGGCGTTGGCGTTGGCATTGGCGTTGGCGTTGGCATCGGCGTTGGCGTTGGCGTTGGCATTGGTATTGGCATTGGCGTTGGCGTTGGCGTTGGTGTCCGTGTTGGCGTTGGCGTTGGCATTGGCGTTGGCATTGGCGCTGGCGTTGGCATTGGTGTCTGTGTTGGTATTGGCGTTGGCGTTGGTGTTTGCATTGGCATTGGCGTTGGTGGGCTGGAAGCATGGAAGGGGAGCAGGGGTGCATGAAGACTGAGAGGGAGAAATATCCTTTCGCCCTCCCATGCCAACATCCAGCGTTTGGATGTGCCCCACCCCTCCCATTTATTTCTGGGCCTCCACTTTTTTTATTCTTGTTTCCAACTCATGCGCTAAATTCTGGTTCGGTTTTTGTCCGGGGTGAGGGTGGGAGAGGGGGGGGGAGAGGGTTGGGTTGAGCATTAGTGCTTTTGATGTTGATTCTGATTGCTTTGTGTGATGTTGATTCTCATTTCTGATTGTGGTTCCAAGTTCTAAGTCATGGTTTTGATGTTGGTTCTGGTTCGTTCCTGGTTCTGCTTGGTGAGCTAGTTATAGTGGGGAGGTTTGGGGGATATGGGTGGATGAGGTGGTGGATGGATCCACGGCATTGATAACGAATCCAAATATGAAAAAAACAGAAGTAGAGTCAGAATTGGAACCAGGGTTCGGAAACAGAATGAGAAGAGGAGTTACAATCGCAATGGTGAAAAAGAATAAGAATCAAAATTGGAATCCAAATTCAGAAATGGATTTTGAATCACAATCAGATAAAAAAACCATACCAAGGGTAAACTTTAGATTCTCAATAAGAGAAAAAAATTCAACCAAGAATAAGAAAATTTAAATTTAGAACAAGAATCAGAATCAAAATTCATGGTCTGGAATGACGATCAGAATGAGATGCAGGATTCTGAGCAATAATGAGGAGTCAGGAGGGATAGTTCACAACAGATAATGAATCTGAAGTAGAAATTAGAATGAACAATAGATTAAGAACAATATCAGAGGTGTTTCATAGAGGACTATGCTGTTCACCAGTGATTTCCCCTCAAGTGGGAGTGTTCTTTGCCCAACGGTATCGTCGTACGTTTTTGCAACCGCCAGAGTGAGGGATGTGAGTGGGTGATCCGTGCGAAAAATGAGCAGCAAATGCCACAACTGTATGGTGTCACCTTACGTGGAGGGTCACAAGTGTACTCCGGGACTAGCGAAGGGAAACCTTGCACGCACAACCAAGTGGATCCTACGACATATTCGGGACATTGTGGCTCGAGACACCACCACTGACGCCAAAGCACTCCGTGACGTTGTCGAAGCAGTGACGCATGAGAAAACTGGCTACCAGCTGATATGGAAGGCTTGAGACAAGGTGCAGGAGGAAGTCATGGGAGAGAAGGTCACTTCGTGGACTCTATTCCCCATGTACTGTGCCGAGGTGAGCTTGCATGTATGTTCCTCTAAATATGTACATTTGTTCCACCATGTTGCATGGGTACCACCTATGTCCATGCGTCTCTGTGCGCGTGCAGTTCATGCGAGTGGACCCAAACACCATGGCGGTGACGAAGCACCAACACAAGACGTTTATGTGCTGCTTTGTGGCACCCGGGGCTTGCAGGAAGGCATGGCCTCACGTTCGGCGCATCTTCACGCTTGACGAGAGAGTTTTGAAAAATGGCTACAAACAAGCTCTACCAATATTCCAGTGTTGTGCTATGTTCATACACGGTGACTAATGATGACCCCCTGGCTGCTGTTCATGCACACGCAGATCCTTGAGGGGTATGAGGACCTGTCGGCGGCTGGAGGCTGGCGAGTGTCAAGCAAGCGGCAATGCGGTGGAGAGAACATGACAGATGAGAAGAGCAACAGCGCTCTCCAGGATGGACATGATGACTTGAGGTTGCCAAAATGATGATTGTGAACTAGGACATGGTCACAACATGATGACTCGTCGGGTGGTGGAATGGAAATGGTTTGTTGTCGGACAGGCCGCCCAAGATGTTCAGACAGCAATGCAAAGGCATGCGATGAAATTAGAAAGGGTGAGGTCACCTCTGTCGGTTGGATCGGGCTAGCGAGTTCAATTGGAGCTCGCTAGCTCATCGCTTGCCGACGGAAGAGGCCTCGCTAAGTGTGCCTCGCTCCTTGTCATCCTTTCCCATTTTTCCCATGGCCTTTGTCCAAGACTTTCAACCTAAACACGTACCGTTCTCCCCCTCTTTACAGACTAGTGTGTAGATCATGTGTGGAGGGCAGTAGGGGAACCTCTATTGGTATCAGAGCTGAGGGCGCCATCCCCTCGTCCATTGAGTGGGAAGAAGGTGGCGGCGGACGTTTCCCTTTCGGCCGTTGTTGGTTGAAGCGGAGCTGCAGCATCAGGCGGCCACTGCCGGAAAGGCTCGTGCTGCAGCAAGTGCAGCCTTAACGTGGTTGGCTGCAACCTAAGCTCAGGCTGCAGCTGTCGGACTGCGACCCTTGTGCAGGTTGCAGCCATTAGGCTTCACTTCCTCCACACGTCGTCGCCAGGGTGTTGCATCCTCACCAGTTCTCGCAACGATTGTGCAGCGGACTGCCTTAGGCAGCAACAGGTGTGCTGCGATCTCCCCAGAGGCCTCAATGAGTGGGCTGCAACCTCCCTCCACGCGGCAGTTGCTGGACTGCCTTTGCGGCAACCCTCAAGACGTGTTCCTGACAGCAGTCAAGTAGCCACTATCAGCCGCAGCAGTGGGGAGTTGATCCCACGTCCTGAGGTGCTGAAACAACTTCATCGACCACTAATCGTTGGTCAGTGACCCTCCTCTTCCTCCTCTGTCTTTTGGGCCTCCTTGGGCTGGGATCGTTCCTCTTTCCTTTCCTCACAACGGAGCACAGCCCAGACAACCGATGTGTCCAGGGCTTGGGCCTCGTCAAGTAGCTGTCCGGCGGAGCCGGATGCTGAATTCTGCCGGATTTTTCCCGGCAGCGTTGACTGTCTGCTATCCCACCCTGTCATATGTTTCTGCCCCTCTTCTTGATTTAGGGCAGCCACAATGTCAGAAACACAATCAGCGGGCGAGGGTGACCCTCCACCTGTCAATGACAGCTCATAGTCTTTCTCAAGTCCGACTGCTGAGCGGTTAGACAAGCAAGATGCATAGCTGTAGTCTTTGGAGACATTGCTCAATGCATATCTGGCTAACCAGTAGGCACTACTTGCACAGCAATCGCCTGCCCAGGTGTACCCAGCGGGGCAGACTGCAGGTAGCTTGACATCCGCATCTGGCAGTGCCGCAACGCAGCAGCAGTTGCAGTAGCAGCAGTAGCAGCAACCGTAGCAGCAGTAACAACAATCACACCAGGTGTCAGCCACCTTGCTGCAGCAGCAGTAGCAACATCAGTATTCTCAATGTCTGATGCGGTCCGTTCCAACGCACTCTTTCGTGTCACCAGTGTCCTTGCTGCAGCGTTATGCACCACCAGTGCGCCAGCAGCCTGGCTCAGGCGGCACATCCCTGTCTGGCTTGATTATGCCGACAAGATATCCGGCTAAGGAATTTTGAGTCTCCACCTCCACGGTACTCGGATAGCCTTGAATTTGAGGTGTGGGAGTTCCAGTTTCACACCAGGGCCACCGGTGAGGGACTGCTCCCCTATTACACGACTGATTATGATGCCACAGATGCAGCATAGTCTGTTGCTACAACACAAGCAGTCCGTGCCCTAGTCCTTGCCTTCCCAGACAACTCCATTCTGGATGTCAATCCCTATGTGGCAGACCTGACCGGGTAGGGTGCGGACCCCCTCGGAGCTTAGCAGCTCGTTTTGACCACCCATCGGCGGGTTGGTCAGGCTGACCTCAATGAGCGCATTCGTGAGTTCACTTCCCTTCACCAGGGTAATAGAGAAGTGTGCTGTTGTTGATGCTTATTAGCAGTGTGCATCATGTGCCCTCACTCACTTGGGCACGCAGATGCCTCCTCAGTACTCGGTTCTGGCTACGATCATACTGGGGGCCCATGAGAAGTACTCAGTTATTTTCCAGTCCTTCGAGCTTGCAGAGCTCATGCAGATGGGAGAGACTGGCACCCTCCTTCCTGCGACTACCATGTGCGGGTGGCAAGGCTGTACTTTCCACCCATAGGTCAAGTTGCAGCTACTTCCGTCCCTCCATCGGCCTCATCTTCTTCCAATTCCTCCATTCACCCTCCCTCACCACTCTTGACCTCCTCCACATCTCCTCCATCAAATTCGAGCACGTTGGTGGTCTTGGGTAAGGGCAAGAAGGGGGAAAAGAATACAGAGGGTAAGGGGGCCCAAGGGTCCTCGGGAGCATCAGGCAGAGTTCTTCGCTACTATAACTGTGGTGGCGACCACCAGTGGCTGGAGTGCCCTCGTGAGCACTCTCTCCCCGCGATCACTTGTGTATGTTTCTCGGGGTTTCTCCCTTGTCAAAGGCGTGGCATTTCTGGTACCCAGATCGTCACCGCATTGTCGATTCTTGTGATACCGTCTTTCTTGAGCCCTACATGCAGTATGATTTGTGTCGGTTTCGGTTCAGACCCTCACTCGGCTTCGTGCCCTCGCACCTGACGAGTGGGGGAGGGTCCCCGTATGGATACTCTCATCGTGGCAGGCACATCGGTCCAACCTACCCCCATGGCACCCCCTGTACTGTCTACATCTCCTTTGGTAGGTGCACCCCCTGGCCCCACCTAGCTCACCCCCTCTCGCTGTGTCATTCCCTGTACCGTCTCTTTCCTCAGTAGCTCTTCCTTTTGTTCCTCCTGTGCTACCCACTGATGGCTCTCCTCCATCATCTACTGCGTCCTCCTCCTCGTCATGTGCCGCCTCCCCTTCCTCTGTCCCTCAAGAGTTGGCTGTTGACCCGGTTGTTTTGTCTGCTGGTCCACCTCTCACTGCATCCTCTGTATCATCTCATAACTCACCGCCGATGTGTCCAGCTGTAGCCCCCTCCATGCAGCCTGCAAGCCCTTGTGACCGAGTGGTTGTGCTGTCACCGGTCGTCCCTGCGTCTGAGTCACCGGCATCTACTCATGCATGCTCTCGTGAGGAGGGTGGTCGTCTTCGTCCGCGACCACCCCATAGTGCAACGCCCTACCATGAGTCCACGCTGACCAAGGCGCACATCGCCTGTCCGCCAGGTGGTGAGTGGAGATCCAGGCACGAAGGTATTGGGCTTGGTTGTCCGGTCCGAACCTGACACTAGGGTCTCACCAGACACTCATTCAGGGTATGGGCAGCTGCAACGTGAGCATCTTCGTGTTTACAAAGCAGAGAATCTCTGGGAATTATGAGAGATCGCGCCTGATGCGAGAGAGTGCACTTTGCGCACGTCTGAGGAGGGTCTACCGGACCCCACCTCTTTAAGCTAGGCCCATTCACGGCCTGACTCTGAGAGTGGGGAGATTTCCATAAGGGAGGAGATGGATGCTTTGATTGAGCACAGAGTGTTTGAGGTTGTCGATCTCCCTTTTTGGAAAAAGGCTATCAAAGCCAAATGGGTCTATCGGGTGAAGACAAAGCTTGACGGCTCTACTGAATGCTACAAGGCTCGTCTAGCTGCAAAAGTTTATTCCCAAGTCGAGGGAGCGGACTTCGATGCCACGTTTGTACCGATCGGCCGGATGGACACAACACGCGATCTTCTATGGCTCGCTGCACAACAAAGTTGGGAGGTCAATAGGATGGACGTCAACAACGCATTTCTCCATGGTCGGTTGGACGAAGAGATATACATGGTCCAGCTGCCCGGTTTTGAAGACGATACTCTTCGTGTATGGCGTCTTCGTAAGGTATTGTACATTCAGAAACAATCACCGAGTTGCTGGATCAGTGAGATTTGCTCGACATTAGAGCGTGGGGGATACAAGAGGAGTGATGTTGATCCCTCGCTCTTCCCGAGTACTACTTCAGAGCCCTTTGTTACTGTCCTGGTGTATGTCGATGATCTTTTGATTGTGTCGGCAAACATGGAAGAATTTCAGAAGGTCAAAGATATGTTGCAGGCCACATGCCAAATGAAGAACCTTGGTGAGGATCAGGTTTTCTTGGGCAAAAACAATGCCCGCGATCGTGAGCGTGAACTTGTGCACGTCCACCAAGGTAGATACATACAAACCTTCGGGGAGCGCTTTACTCATCTCTTAGCGTCCACATCCTCCGCCTCCACTCCCATGACGCCCGATGGGCAGAAAACCCTGGAACCGGTCGATTCAATTGACCCGAGGGAGTTGGTGGAGTCGTCTGGATATTTGCATCTCATTGGGTTGCTAATGTACGTGGTCACCACCACGCCACCTGACATTGCCTTCGAAGTGAATTTTCTTGCACAGTTTTTGCAAGCACCTCGCGTCCACCACCATGAGACAGCAGTGTGGGTCATGCGCTATGTGTTGCAGACACCATGGCTTGGTCCGCTGTTCTGTACTCACCTGTTGGTGGTTGTCAGTATTCACCGATAGTGACCACGCGTGGAGCGTCGACGGAAAAAGCCAAACAGGCTATGTGTTCCTTCTTGGGAACATAGCTGTGTCATGGAAGAGTGGAAAGCAGGGGTGCATGGCACGCAACACTAGAGAGGCCGAGTATGTTGCCCTTGGAGCTGGTACCTGTCACAGTGTTTGGTTGCATCGCTTGTTCATGAGCTGCGTCAGCCGGTGGAGTGCATTGTTCTACATCGTGAAAATCACAGCGGAATCGATATTGCTGCAAATGATGGTGTGTTCCATGCTCGCACAAAGCACATTGCTGTGGAACATCACTTCGTGCATTGAATGTTCTGGTGCCTCGGGAGACCTCCAGTTTGTGGTTTCATGTTCCAGGACATGTGTATTCCTCATCCGTACCTTTCGGTGCGGCGGGGATGGCGGGGCCTGGTGGGGTAGCCGCCAGTCCCCAGTGCATAAGGTCATCGTAGGGCTCATTGTACTCTCTCCTTGATTCTTAATTCATTCGTTCCAGACTTAGCCAAATCTTGGCGTTGCATTTCTTCCGCTCAGAGCTCATGTCTCATTCAGCACGGGCCTGCATGCCCTAGACGCATTTTATCATGGTATCAGAGCACAGGGTGGCCGTGTGAGCAACAAAGCAGCAGAACAGGTCTGAAACGCAGCAAAGGTGCGCCACGTGGCACCACGCAGACAGAATTGTTCAGGAGCAGTAAACATGTCGGCAACAGAATCAGGATGGTTTCTACCTGAATTTTAGGTTTTGTGGTTTATGGGAGTCCACCGGAATCTGCTGGAGCCGCCATATGGGCGGCACATGGAGCACAAGCAGTACCACCAATGGGGCAACAGCGACTGATCAACGGTAACTCTCCCGGCAGGAGAGTGTAAGTGACAGCCGCGCGCAAGCAACGTTGTAGCCGCACTCAAGCGGCGCAGCTGCGGCATGCAAGCAGCGGGTTGCAGCAGTTTTGCAGCAGACTATGGAGATTGGTGCAGTGTGCAGCAGTAGCAGCAGCAAGCAACCGCAGCCATGTTTGCAGTAGTGTGTGTCTAGCGCATGCAAATAGCATACAAGCAGCTCGGCAGCAATCCCCTAGCCACAGTTCATTGCAACACTCTCCACCCTAAGCAGCGTCATTGTGCAGCCTGCAACAATAGTCACAGCAGCAGCAGCCTTGTGTAGCGTGACAGCACCTGCGCGAGCAGCGAGTAGCAGCCATGCCTTGCACAGTTTGCGCAATTCCTTGCAGTGCGCAGCAGTAGCAGCAGCATTAGCAGTGGCGGTGGAATTGCGCAGTGCGCATGGAGCAACCGCGGTGGCAACCGCCGTTAACAGCCTGCAAACTTTGCCTTGTGCGGAGTGGCAGCGCCAACGCGAGCAGCGAGCAGTTGCGTTGGGCAGATTGCGCGACTGTTGGCAGTGGCAGCAGTAGCGTGCGTGTCTAGCTTCAGCGCAACAGCAGCTGCCGCACTCATCTTTCCCTGCTACTGTCTCACCCTCTCTCTCGCTTTTCTTGTCTCCCTCACTCTCTTGCCTTCTGGCTCTTGCTCGCTCCCGTGGCCTCGCTCTCTCTTGATCCTGCTGACGTCACCATCGTCTGCCCGTCTTCGGCCGCACCTCGCGATCGTCTTGTCGACAACCTCAAATCGAGGCTGTTGACGAGGCTCGCCAGAGGATCTCGCTTGGGGCGACGTCCTCTGGCGACGCCCACTCTTTCACGTGGGTGGTGCCCCTTGCAAGAATTTCTGGCCAGATTCGAACCGGGTGAGGGGGAGCTGACAAAAAATTTGAGTCGGCCGACAAACCCGGTGTACCCGGGAAACCCGAGAAAATAAGGGGGTATTCTATAAAACATTCTGAACACACGGGGACATAGGAAAACCTTCTATCACCTTTTGTGGATTCATAATCTTCCCTTCCTCTCTCTTATATACCAAAGAGGGGAGATCTTCCTCCCCATCCTTCCATTTATCCTTTTCTATCTTTTACTTTTCTTTTCACCTCAGCACGCTTACGTGAATTACATCCCTCTTTGCCAAGTTCAACCGACTCTAGATTTTCAACTTCCATCGCTGCACCACCTAGGGACAGTCATAGTACCTCTCCACCCCATCACATCACATCTTCCCTTTCGGCACGATGTTGCCATGGCCAAGGTCACCTCCTGGCCCCTACCTCACACAGGGGATTTCTCCCTCATCCACCAATAGTGTTCTGCACTCTCACCCTCGCCATCCGCTTTCCTTACACCCACTGAGACCGCCGTCGGGGCCACCACCACGTGGTCACCCCGATCATGTGCTCCCGTGGTCAGTTTCTCCGCCGTCGGGACACAATCTCTCGCACGCTCACTCCCACCACGGGTTGCCATCTGGCACGGTGATCACACCGCCGGCGCCACCACCTCATGGTGGTGCTGGTCAGTCCCTCCTATGGTCGGTTTCTTCACCACCAGGAGAGAGCGTTTCTCTCGCCCAGCCGTGTCACCAGCCCATCGGCACTCTGACCCGGCCTCTGGCATCGCCCTTTCATGGGTACGCTGGACAGCTTCCTCTGTGGTCGGCTTCTACTCCGACCGGAGCCAGTTCTCTACACGCGTACCCGTTGCATCAGTCTGACGGCCTGGTGCCCGGACCACCTCCACCCTCTTGTCAGCCTTCTCAGTGGTCCTTCTCGCCACCACTGAGCTATGGCGTTCTTCACGCTCATCCACATTATCCCCCGCCTTCCAGGGCTGATGTGTGGTCGCCAGCACCACCCTTTAGTGATGCCGCTCTCCTGCCGCTCCCGTGGTCGATCGTTACACCGCCAGGACGTGGCATTCTCCATCCTCACTACCATGACTCTCAGAGGAGTGGCCCTCTTCTTCCACGGCAGGATCGAGCTCTTTGTGGGTTTGCCTGCCACTTCTGTGGCGATGGACGCCACGGTTGGCGCCAATATCACCTACGCCCCAATGGGTAGCATCCACCCTGGCTCCCACCTCGTGAGTTCCCTCACACACCATAGCAGACAGACCTACCTCATTCGTCTGCTCATCACACCGGCGCTCTTGCTGTCCTGTACACCGAGCTCCAGAGTGTGCGACAGATGATGCAGCAGATCAGGGTCCACCTCTTCACCCATCAGGTTGACTCTACCTGTACACCATCGTCCTCATCTTCCTCATCTTCTTCTGAGGGACCTTCCCCGGCTGCACTAGACCTTCCGTCTCAGTCTGCAGCCATTCTCTCCATCCGCCACTCCACTGGTGTCATGCCCCCTTCCAGTCAGCCTCCATCTCGACGACGTCGTCGTCGTCCAGCGCATCATGTTCGTCTCGTCTCCAGCACGTCTTCATCTCCACCGGCTTCTGTCATTGCACCGGTTGAGGGGGGGTATGTGAATCTGTCCTCATCGACATCGAGTATGTCAGTGAGCACCAAGGATGGAGCAGGAGCACCTTTTGCATCTCCAGCAGTAGCGTCCTCTGTAGCTCCTACAGCTTTAGCAGTAGTAGTAGCATCAGACACATCCGCACAGTTTACATCCATGCTTCTCGCATCCTCTACAGTAACAGCTACATCGGCTGGTACAGTTTCATTTGCTGCAGCAGCTGCCCCACTTGTTGCATCGCCCACAGCTGCCCCACCTGTTGCATTGCCAGCAACGGCGTCCTCTACAGCTTCCACATATTTAGCAGTAGTAGTAGCATTAGACACATCCACACAGTCTACATCCATGCTTCCAGCATCCTCTACTGTACCACCTGCATTGGCTGGCACTACTGCACTTGCTACACCAGCTACACCACTTGGTGCATCGCTAGCAGCAGCGTCCTCCACAGCTTCTACATCTTTTGCAGCAATAGCAGCATGAGACACAGTCTACATCTATACTTCCCGCATCCTCTACAGCATCAACTACAGTAGCTGTGATAGTTACACCAGCAGTACCATCTTCTCCATCTACTTCTCCACCAGCCGCCGCAACATCAACATCATCCGTTGTATCCACAGCTTCATCGGCATCAGCCTCTCCTACTGCACCTGCTTTGGTTACAGCACCAGCTGCGTCAGCTATGATAGTTGCTCCAGCAGCACCAGCTGCTCCATCTTCCACTATAGTTGTGTCTCTAGCTTCCTCTTCAGTGTTATCTTCTTCCTCTACATCACCTTCATCAGCTGCATCGACACCTCTGTTGTCATCAGGTAATTCAGTAATGCCTGTGACGTCTGCATCTGCTGTACCCTTAGCGTCGACTACTCCAACTACATCTAGTGCCTTAGTCATGCTTTTATCTTCCACATCAGCTCCATGTTCTGCATCAGCAACAACACCTGCATCTTCTGTAGCATCACCCTCTGAGACAGCGGCAGCATCTGCTGTATTGACATCGTCTTCAGCACGGATTGCATTGGTTACATCCGTTTCATCTGCAGCATCAGCTACATCGACAGCACCAGTTCCATCGACAGCATCTACTACATCGCCACCTGCATCTGCATCATTGGCCGCATCAATAGCCTCAGCTGTATCGACCGTATCAGCTATGGCTACTGTTCCCTCAGTGGTCAGTGATCATGTGGCACCTGATAGAGACACCATTATGTCGTCTGAGATTTTCGGGGGGGCATTGGAATCTTGTCCACCTATGTTAGTGACTGCAGGATCAGTGTCCTTCACCAGGTCAGCAACACCTAGTCATTCCTGTCTGAGATGCCGAGCTGAGGAGGACGAGATTCGCTGCCAGATCAGTGCGCAGGAGACTTATGTCGCTACTATTCGAGAGACGTTGTCCGGCGACACCCCTCCACCATAGGATGCTCCCGGCGACATCTTCACTGGGGACATGGGGAGGGGCGATTACATATAGATGTCTACAGAGTGTGAGCTGAGGGATGCAGAGGAGTGGTTGCGTGCACTGTAGGATGCGCTGGCCGAAATGCTCAGGGAGGGTTGTAGTAGACACAGCCCAGATGATTCTGAGTCCAGTTCTATAGCAC
>SZWC01001716.1:118991-152906 GCA_023375785.1 Penium margaritaceum | reverse complement strand
CACCTCGTCAGTATCCCATGCAACACCATCTGCTTCCGGCCCCTTAGGAGTGAGGTTTTTCGAGGACAGGCGATGAATGGAGGGCGTTGCATCAGCAACAGGAGGCACAGGCTGAGTAGAGCTTGCAGTGATTGGAGCTGCAACGGACTGAAATGTATGGTGTGGACTGGATCGCATGGTGTGCACTCCTTCACAAGTTCCCACAAGTGAGGACTGTCCTGCAAAAGCCTGAATCACTGTTGAGCCATGAACTTGTGCTGCTGCAACGGCCTCTGGTGGCTGAAATTCTGTGTGGTGAAGCAAATCCGCAGGAGCACCTTCTTCCACTGGATAAACAGGAGTTGCCGGCTCCGCTTTGCCAGCTGCAAGAGCCAAGACAGCTCTAGTGGGAGATGCAGCAGCAGCTGGTGAATCATAAGAAGGAAAAACTGGAGATGCTGGGGCGGCACTTGCAGCTGTATCTAGAGGAGATACAGATTGGCTGAATGCTGAAGCCAAGTCCCCAACGACTGTGTCTGTAGCTGCAATGCCTTCTCCATCAGATGCATGAAAGAGACCTGTTGTCAATTGTGCAGTCACTGAACGAGCTGAAGCAGTGGGTGCCGGTGTCCCTGCTGAAGATGGAGGTGCGCTGGTTGCAACAACCAGCTCCTCAGGAGCTTCATACGCTGCTACTACTCCAATCGCATCAGGTGCATGAGACAGATCTGGCGATTCGGGCACTGTTCCTAAGACTGCACTGTCAGCAGCACTTGTCAACGCAGCTGCAGCATGACAACCAGATGCACACACTGATGTAGCAGCACGAAAATCTGGAGACAATGGAGCAGGTGCAGGTGCAGCTTCCACGGGTGCAGATGAGCTCAATGCCAGCGACAAGTCCTCAGCAGCTGGAGCATGAAGCATGATTGGAGAAGCACACACTATGAAGCCTGTTTGTGCCTGACATGTTGGAAGGGGCGATGAGGCTGGAGGAGCGGAGAAAGATGCTTGGGGCTGATGACCTTGCTCGCTGGCAGGTACAACCGGGACAGCAACTTCAGCACGAGTGGATGGCGCTTCGGAGGGATGACTGCTGCTAACAATTGCATTGCCTTCCCTGTCTGCTGTCACGATCTGCAAATCTGGAGAAGGTGGCAACTGAAGAGCACCCATTGGTGTTGAAACAGAGTCGTGCGCAGAAACAGCAGGTAGGATCAAAACTGCCGATGGTGGATGTGTGCTTGGTGCACCTGTCACTTCCACCCCACCCGTGCTTGCAGCCGAGGCGGCCACTTCTGAAATGCCATGCAAGAGATCTGACTGACAAGGTGGAGCGGGAGGGTAGGATGCAGACGTTTGAGGTTGATGCTCTTGGACATAAGCATCTGCAACAGGTACTGTGGCTTCTGCAGAAGCNGGAGGAGCGGAGAAAGATGCTTGGGGCTGATGACCTTGCTCGCTGGCAGGTACAACCAGGACAGCAACTTCAGCACGAGTGGATGGCGCTTCGGAGGGATGACTGCTGCTAACAATTGCATTGCCTTCCCTGTCTGCTGTCACGATCTGCAAATCTGGAGAAGGTGGCAACTGAAGAGCACCCATTGGTGTTGAAACAGAGTCGTGCGCAGAAACAGCAGGTAGGATCAAAACTGCCGATGGTGGATGTGTGCTTGGTGCACCTGTCACTTCCACCCCACCCGTGCTTGCAGCCGAGGCGGCCACTTCTGAAATGCCATGCAAGAGATCTGACTGACAAGGTGGAGCGGGAGGGTAGGATGCAGACGTTTGAGGTTGATGCTCTTGGACATAAGCATCTGCAACAGGTACTGTGGCTTCTGCAGAAGCTGGCTGCACTTCAGGAGGGCTATCTATAACTTGTAATTCAGGGCCTTGAGATTCAACAGCCACACTCTGTAGACATGGAGAAGCCTGCAAACCCGGGGCTCCTGTGCATGGAGCACTAGGTGAATGGTTTGGCTCGCTGAAGGGGGATTTCTCAATCAAGGTGCTCTTCTGACCTGCAGAACCTGATGCAAGTGCAGCCCCCATCGCTCGCACAGCAGCCAAACCAGGTGAAAGAGAACTACCTCCACTCTCCTTCAAGATAGGGCCAGACTCTGCTGCTGTGCTGAGTGAAGCAGCTGCATCACTGCTGTATGCCCCTGCACGAAGTCCAGTGTTATCACGCTGACCACTGGCCTTCCCATCATTTACCCTTACACTTTCCTGCAGCTGGCAAGGGTCTGCTGGGAGCTGAGTTTTCACCCCAAAACCTGCAGCTCTGTTTCCAATTTCTCCCTGCTTCACAGAAGGTCCAACACCAGGCCTCCCTGTGCCAAGCCCTCCGACCACCTTGTCCTTCTCTGAGCTTGGCCTCTTTCCAAGGGTAGGGCGGGGAGCCTGAAGCGCTGACTGATGCTGCATAGGCCTGTCACCTCTGGTTGGTCCGGATGCCCGTACACCTGGAATACGGGATGGGAGAGCCTTGGCACCAAGGGCAGCTGGTTTTGGTGGCAAAGCTGAGTGAGTACTCCTTCCATCAGTCTCCTTGTCTGAAGCCCGGCGTGCCAATGGCCCAGGCAAAGCTGAGGGAATTTGGCGGCTTGTGACAGTTGATGTATGGCCAGCAGCAGAAGAAGCGGAGGAAGCCGAAGATGGTGTAGGACAGGGCGCAGCTGAAGCCCTGGAGCTGGTGGTGCTAGGAGTGGAACGCCTGGTAAAAGCAGCTGCAGAAGCTCGTGAGGACGCTGCTGTATTACCACTTCCAGCACCACTTGCACCTGCAACTGCACCTCCAGCTGCTATGCCTACCACACCATTGGCACTCTTCTTCACATTGCCAGTCTCCTTCACAGATGAGACAGTCTTTGCAACAGGACCTGCAGCGGGACAAACAGGGGGCTGGAGCTGTCTACTAATCGGGCCCCGTGAGATTGGAGGTTTGGGAGCACTTGGTCGCCGATCACTGGTCACTCTTGCTGGCCGCCGAGCAGGTGCAACCTTCTGGTCAGCGGTCCCTCCATCTCCCGCACTGAAGCGGAACAGAGCAGAAGAATCCGAGTGACTTGAAGTCCGGCTTTGGCTGACGGTGCTTCCACTGCTTCCACGGCTAACTCGGCCAGAGGGCTCACTCTGCACGCTCTGTCTGCTGGTGACTGGCTTCACAGGTGCTGCCCGTGAGCCCGTTGATGCCTGTGTAGCAGCAACCCGAGGTGCAGAGATAGGATTGGAAGTTTTCAGGTGAGGCAGTTGCTGGACTGAGCTCCGAGAGCTGCCGGTGCCGAAGCCACGTGATCCGCCACCTGCCGCAGCTCCACTGAATGCAAAGCCCTTCTTTGGTATCATTGACCCTGCAGATGCAGCAGGACCCCGAGCAGCTTTGCTCAACCGGCCTGTGATTGCGCCAACAGCTCCTGTTTGCTTGCTTCCTCCTTCCACTTTATGCCCCCCTTTCACGTTTGCCAACCCACTTGGCCTCAAGATCTTCTTATCTCCAACACCTTCCACACTTGCGGCTTTCATCTGCATTCCATTTGTCACATCACATGTGCCTCCGCCATCCTCTCCGTCGCTTTGTGCAACAGTCAGTGTTGCACCATGCTGCTGAATGTTACCACCTTCAATAGTTGGGTTCGAATCATCCTCCGCCAACCTGCCCCTCTGGTTGCTTACTGCCTGCTGAGTGTGCTTGATGTCTGCGCTGACCTTGCTGCTGCCACCACCATCATCAGCATGAATCCCCATCTTCTTTTCATCCTNAGACTGCAATTGTTGGCTGCTTGCTTGCACATCCTCCTTCACATGAAGCTGGGGGCTGAAGCCGAGGTTCTGTGATCCAGCCAATTGCTTGGTTGAGCTGCCTTGAGATGTCGCGAGCTCTTCCACATCAGTCACCAGATTTGAGCTTTGGTTCTCCACAACAAGTCCAGAGTTTCCGGAGAGGGATCTGACTCCAAGACCACACTCCAGCTCAAACTTCGCAATAATGGTTGCCACAGGAGGGCGCAGTCCATCGTGTGCCACATCCACTTGTTGCTGCTTTTCACCCACCGAGTGCTGTTCAGTGTCAGCCAGTGGCAGTCCAGAGCTTTCTGCTTCAGCTTTGCTTCCTGTCAGAAGTTGAAGGCTTTGTTCAATTGGAGCTTTGAGCTTGCTTCCACTATCGCCCACCATCTTCTTGGAGAGGTCAGGAGAAGATCGGGTAGGAAGCTCTTTCTGCGTACAGGAGAAGTGAAAAAGGCAGTTTGAGATAAAGCAAAAGAGCCAGCATCCTTAGGAGAACTCTAAAAGTCAGTCACACGAAGGGAGGAAACAGTGATACATGGGTCAGAATGGAAAGAGGGGAGAGAGTCAGAAAAAAGCGTTCGGCAACAAAAGTCACCTTGGGTGAAGGTGAGCACTTGGATGTCACTGGAGAGCAACCGAAGACCTTGGGAAGACTCTGCACCTCTGGAGAAGGGATCTTTGAGCNTGGTCACCAGAGCAACTGTGGCCATTGCTGGGAGCTGAGGGTGGAGCTGCAAACTTTACTGGGGCTGTCAGCTGAGGCAGGAAAGAAAGATCAAGCGGAGGCAGCTCTGTGGTCTGAGCTTCGACAACCTCCTGGCTGCTTGCCACATAGTCGTCACAATCATCATTGTCAAAGAGTGACTCTGCACCACACGAAAACAGTATGCGTCAGCCCCATCACAGTCCAAGAATCTTCAGCAACACGACCTCCATCAAAGCAAGACCATGGACATGGTGCAGGAGTCACTGCGCAACAGTCTGTTTGTGCACTCTGTGTGCCATCTGCACTACTCAGCTAGAACTCCAACGCCTCCCCACACTTTTTCTCGTAACTGACAAGACAGTTAATCTACATTCAAGGAGTCAAGAGCCATCCTGCCGTTGACATCTTTGGAAACCTCGAGCCTTTGCCCCGTTTCTTCCTCTCTAGTCTTCAGCTCTGTCGTTTCAGATATGAATTACGTCATGCTCTCCCGAGAAGCCAACTTGTTCGCACCTGCGTTTTGATCTAAGAAAGTCTTGTCCCACGGAATGCTGTCCCTTCTGCCTCCTTGAGGCTTGGTAGTGTCCTGTTGGGTTGACGTCGACGGAAATTGACCTCCAATAAAGCCTGGGTTAAAAGAGGTTGAACCTTCCGGAAAAACGAAGGTGTCAGCGTTCGTTTTCGTGTTTGCAACTTCATGACGTGTTGCAGTCGTGTGAAGCTGTGCAAAGACAAAATCCTCCTCGTCCAATAAACCTGAAACAAGCATAACATGGGAAAAGGGCACGGTGAGCCATTAGTGAAACGACACAGTACGTCACAAGATGATTGCTTGCGAACATGCGACCAGTCAAACGCTACCAGTTTTGGAATCCAAATCATATTTCGCCATGTACCCATCAGTTACCTTCTTCATCAAGATTTGTGCANGCAGTCGTGTGAAGCTGTGCAAAGACAAAATCCTCCTCGTCCAATAAACCTGAAACAAGCATAACATGGGAAAAGGGCACGGTGAGCCATTAGTGAAACGACACAGTACGTCACAAGATGATTGCTTGCGAACATGCGACCAGTCAAACGCTACCAGTTTTGGAATCCAAATCATATTTCGCCATGTACCCATCAGTTACCTTCTTCATCAAGATTTGTGCAGAAGTCTCCTGGCAAGCTGGACCTCCGCACGCTTGCTCGGCGCAAGGCCCGAGCATTCTCAGCTGACTTTTGCAGTTCGGCTTGAAGTGGAGCCGGAGCAGGAGCAACTGGAGCCTGCGTTTGGTTTTCGGGTCCTGTCTGTTGCTTCTGGGCAAACGCGAGACTTGGCTTTGAGCGGGCATGCAAAGATCCATCGCCAGGCGTAGCCGATGGAGCCTTCACAATGTCGCCAAGGAATCCAAGATCCAGAGGAAACCCTGCATGATCATCGATTTAGATGAAAAGACGTCAGTTTCTTCAGATCCGTGCTGCAAGTAATGCATTGCGCATAGTCGCAGTCATCAGAGCGTACCAGGAACAGGTGAGTTGTGGTTTAGAGGGTGCAGGACTCCGGATGATTTTGGACCCCTCAAGCTTCCACTGCCAGAGTTGCCTCCGGCCGACATCTTGGCAGATTCTCCTGTCCCAGCCTGACCAGCGCGTCCAGTGTCAAAGCATGAAGGACTTGAAGGTCTGTTCCGTCGACCCTGGGGATCGACGACCCGCCCGGCTTGGTAGGCCTCCTAGCTCCAGGCTGATCGCAGCTGCAGTATGTGAAGTTCAGCTGAATGTGGCAGGGAACCAAATCCGAGAAGACGGCGATGTTTTTCTGCCAATTCTTGTTGGAGTTATGGGAATCCGAAAGGATTTGGGCACACAGCTTGAGGCGAGAACAGATCTCCCAACATCCAGGGGAAAGAAACTGGCGGCAACTCAGCATTCGAGTAGATGGTCGACGTCCAACTGCGCTAGCCAAAGTGGTTTCTCTAGTGGCCCGTCAACTTCCGCTCATTGGAGGATAGCGACAGGGGGAAGGGGTCCCCAGCCACGACGATGCCGAGACAAACCGAGCCAACCAAATCGCGCTGCTTCCCGCCAGTTCCCGCTTTTGTTTCGAACGGGATTGCAACGGCCATCCCTGACAACAGCGATTTCGCCAAAGGTGAAATGACTCGGATACCAACACCTCGCTAACTACTAAGTTGGCTTACCCGCGAATCCCAGTTTTAACATGGCATACCCACCTCTTTAAAGAAAGGAAAGAGGTATCCGACCCTCGCTCGCCATGATCGATCAGCCACATGCTGCGCTAATCGAGCATGGGGTAGAGGGTCATGTGACCGTCGCTCAATCGTGACCATCACTCCTTCGCAAGATCGCGATAGAGCAATGACCCTTTTGTTGTTTTAAGTTTTCGACGCGCAAACCCCCCATAACGACTTTGCGTTCTGTATTTTTTGCGCGGGCAGAGCCTGCGCAAAACATAACACCATACTTTGTAATAGGGGATTTGCGCGTCGAAAAAAAAAAATGGGTCATTGCTCCATCGCGATCAAGCGAGAACGCCCATTTCAAAATTTGGAGTCTTTCTTCATGGCACAGAAACCACCCTGGTATGCAGAAGAAATACCTTGAAACCCAACCCCTCTTTACATTCGGGTTTGAGGGTTTTATTTTTTAAGCGGGCATCTGCTGGGCCTCGCGATAACGGGGCCCAACAGATGCCCTAGCGCAAACCCCATGCAAACCCCACGCAAACCCCTTCTTCGAACAATGAAAAACACATCAAACGATGGGTTTTTCATTCTTCGAGGAGTAGGATCACGTTCGCATTGCGACGCTGCATTCCATGCAGCGACGACAATTTTTTTTTGTGGATATGTAGCGGGAGGGCCGGTTCGGCCCTCCCTCCTCGCTTAAGTGAGGGGTGGTTGCGCACCACCCATCGTGTCAGCGAGGGCTGGCCGGCGGCCAGCACTTCGCTGGCCGCCGACTAGCTCGCTGCCGACCGGCAAGACGGCCGACGGCCGGCCAAGCGACCGGCTGGCCACGAGCCGGCCAGCCGCCAGCCGCCGATCGCGGGCCTCGAGGGCAAGGCCTCGTGGCCTCGTGCCCTCGCCCTCCCTCACCCTCCTTGCAAACGAGCAAGCGAGGACGAGAAACAAGGGGAGCGAGGGTGAGGACGAGAGACGAGAAATGTAGTGTGGCAGTGCCACGCCGACCGGTCGAAGGAGCCACAAGGCTCGAGCGGGGTCACCTGGGACTGTGGGCGATTGGACGGGATGGCTTGAGGGTCGGAGACCCTCAAGCACCGCGGTTTTGGCCTAGTCGGCCAAGGATTCAGTCCAATCCGCTACATTGGTATCAGAGCTTGAGGGCTCGAATCCCACGTTGGGATTACCGGAGATGCTGAGGCGGCTCTCACTCCTAGTGGGGGGGAGAATAGCGTGGCAGTGCCACACCGACCGGTCGAAGGAGCCACGTGGCTCGAGCAGGGTAACCTAGGACTGTGGGCGGTTCAACGGGATGGCTTGAGGGTCGGAGACCCTCAAGCACCGCGGTTTCGACCAAGGATTCCGTCCAATCCGTTACAAGAGAGAACTTGCACAAAATCGCCAGCGTGTCTCGCACGCGAGGATTTTGCGCCAGAACGTCAAAACGTACATCAAAGTTTGTTTGCGACGAACTTCGACATAAAATAAACGAAATAACTTGTGCGAACACACGAGTTTGATGTAAAAACCCCCGGTTTGGGTCCCAAAACTAGGGGTAGGGTTAAAAACCCCCGGTTTGGGTCCTGGGGGCTCATTTCAGAAATGAGCCTCCGGAGACTCGAAGTTTTCGAGTCTCCCTGCTCTGGGTCGTTGATGACGATTGTCCCTCAGTCCTGCGAAGGGGGTAAACCCCTGACGCGGACTTAGAACTCCATTCTGCGAACTCCGACGACGACTTCAGAGCAGGAGTAGGAGGTTCCACCCGTTACAATGGTTCTCAGAGCCAGACGACCCTCGCGACCAAGGGTTCAACGGAAACGGCGGCTACGTCAAGTTTAAAACGCCACAGGCCGCTCCAAACAGCAGCACAAACGCCAGAAGGGACTACGACATCTACACTTCACGGATTGAAGCGCCGGAAAGTACGTTAGAGAGCTTGAAAAGAGCTCTACTCGGTGGAGACTCTTCCTTCCAGCCTCTTCTCACTTCCAGAGGGCTAGGAGGATTTTTTTGGGGCGGGATGGGGAGTTCCCACCCACAAAAACCATATAATCCTCCCCATTTTCAAGGCTCCTTCAAACTCCTTCATCCAAAAATTGGGACAGCGCCTCTTCCCAAGCTTCGGGACTCACGGCTTGAGAGAACCCCAAAATTAAGGACGGTGACACCGTGAAGATTTTTGGCGGCTCGCCAACGCCGCCGGCTCAAGGGAGACGCCGCACAAGAACGTGAGAGGCGTCAAGGAGCGTGAAGAGAAGACCAAGGAAGACATGAAGACAAGAGGAAGACAAGAAGTAGAAGAAAGAGTGAAAGACTTGTAAGGAATTTGTATAATTCCTCTTTGCACAGCTTGCTCTTGTTTTGTGAGCGACACTGACATCCCTTGTCGTTTCCTTGTCTTGTTATTTTCTGTTTCCTTAAGTACTAGTCCATGCCAATCGCCGTGAGTCACGACTTAGGAAGACTAGTTTCAAAACCCACGACCTTGTGCCGACGTGGCGGCCTAGGAAAACAGAAAATGAAGTTACAACTGCCTCACCGATCGTGAGAGAAACATCTTAGGAGGCGATTCCTCCTCGTTGTGGGGTGATCCTCACAACGACCTTCACGTCCTAGTTGCATGAACGATGAGATGGCAAGTGCCGGGCCGTCCAAGACCAACAAGGGCAAGGTGGTGAAATTCTCATCACACGCCCTCGGCGCACTCCAAATTTTGGGAGCCGCCACCGCGAGCACAGTTACCAACCCAAAGGCAACCGTACCGCCTAAGGCAACCGTACCGCCTAAGGCAACCATACTGCCTAAGGCAACCATATGACCTAAGGCCACCGTACCACCGAAGGTAACCGACGCCAACCTCGGCGACACCGAGAAGCGTGCGGAGGCCGAAAAAGTGCTCGACGAGCACGTCGACACGCACGTGGACGACCCCCACGCAACGGACGACGCGATGGAGGAAGATCTCTCGGAGGAGGACCCCGACGAAGAGCATGATTCCGACGATGGCGGAGGCGACGATGATCGCGACCATCTCCATCATCGTGCGGCAAACTCGAGCCGATTGCTCGAGAAGGATAAGGTGCCCGTCGCATCGCCTGAAGCTGCCGGCAACAGCGAGACTGCCGAGAGCAGTAAGGGCGCTAAAAGCAGTCACACGGGAAGTTCTTGCAAGAACGAGCTGGACGACGACGCCGCGGAAGCAACTTGCGATGAACGTCGTAGGCTCGCGGAGTTTGCTGCTGAGGCGGCAGGCCGAATCAAAATCACCACCGACGGTAGAGTTACGACACCACTCGGAGGAATGGGGGTGGACCCCCCTTCCTACCATGTGGCCGCAATGGGGCAAGGCAGGGTCCACTCGCGCATCGTCGTCGACGACAGTCTCTTCCGAAAGGTGGGACTCCTTTGTTAGTCTTAGCTTTACTCGACAGGTGGGCCCAAAGTACGAGCCATTGCATGGCGCAGCTGTTGTCGGTGACAACTGTATAGTTTCTGTGATCAGTACTTGTAAGGTAAAGATTTGTACTCAAGGTTACACACAGAGTATCACGTTGACGGTACTCAACCTTCTTGACACGTTTGACGTGGTGCTAGGCGATCTCTGGCTCCGCAAAAACAAAGCCCTGATGTACTTTGAATCAAGGCGCTTAATACTTCGAAAGGGACAGCGTCGATTTACATTGATTCCGAGTACGGAATTGTTACCGACTCGACTCAAAGTCCATGCCAGCTTTTCTGCGATGTAGGTCAAGAGACGTATTCGACAAGGTTGTCGATACTTCTTGGCTCAGCTGCAGAAAGTGGAGGACGACGTAAAGGAAGACACGCCACAAGAGATAAAATCCCTATTTGCGGAGTTCTCGGATGTATTCCAAGACCCACCAGCTGGGCTTCCACCAGAAAGACACATGGGCCACACGATTCCGCTGCATCCAAAGGCGACTCCTCCGTTCAGAGCCATGTTTCGCCTTAGTCTAGGAGCAAGGCGAGAGGCCGAACGCCAAATCAAAGAGTACCTTGCAAAAGGGTGGATCGAGCCAAGTAGCTTGCCGTATGGTGCACCGATCCTTTTTACAAACAAAAAGGATGGTGGTTTACGCATGTGCGTGGATTACCGAGCGTTGACCAAGCTGACGGTGAAAAATGGATTCCCCTTACCGCGGATTGAGGACCTTTTTGACCAAAACCAAGGGGCAAATGTGTTTTCGTCTTTGGATTTATCCCAAGGATACCATCAAATCCGCATCACGGAAGGTGATGTGCCCAAAACCGCTTTTCTTCCGCACATGGGACACTATCAGTTTCGAGTGTTATGCTTCGGGCTAACAAATGCCCCAGCAACCTTTCAAGGAGAGATGAACCAAACGTTCGCCAAGCAACTCGGTCCGTACTCGGTCAGTTTGTCTTGGTTTACCCGGACGACATCCTGGATTTCTCCAAATCAATGGAAGAGCACATAGAACATATGTGCAAAGTTCTCGCAATCCTTTGGGAACAGAAGTTCTATGCAAAAGTGAGCAAGTGCAAGTTTGCACAAGATGAGCTCAAATACCTCGGACACATTGTCGGAAAGGACGGCATCCGTGTCGACCCACGAAAGGTCCAGGCCGTTGTGGACTGACCACACCCAGAAAATGTTGGGCAGATTCGGTCTTTCCTCGGCCTTGCAAACAACTTTTGACGGTTCATGCAAGGGTATTTGACTGTCGTAGCACCGCTAACCAGGCTCGCGTGAAAAGACGTGTGTCGGGAATGGACATCTGATTGTGAGAACGGTTTTCTCAAAGTCAAAGAGTTTCTATCCAGGACGCCCGTCCTAGCTCTTCTGGATCTATCGTATCCGTGGAAGGTTCGATGTGATGTATCGGTAGTAGGACTCGGAGCCGTCCTCATGCAGAATGGTCACCTAGTTGCGTATGAAAGCCGGAAACTCATCCCCGTCGAAACGCGGTACACGACTGGGGATCAAGAGCTCCTTGTGGTAGTACACGCATTCAAGATGTGGCGTTGCTACCTCGAGGGTGCTGAAGGGGCTATGACGGTCGTGACCGACCATAACCCATTGGTGTTTTTTCAAACGCAACCGAACCTGTCACGACGGCAAGCGCGTTGGAGTGAATACCTAAGCCGATTCTCGTCCACATGGGAATACCGGCCTGAACGCATCAATGTGGCCGGTCCATGAAGCCGACAGCCTGTGGAAGTTAAGACAACCACCAAGATCGGTGAATTTTTTATGGCCATTGCGACAGCAACCATGCAAAAACCAGAACCCCCTGCACCTCTGCGGCAACCACCTCGAGAGGTTGTCCACTACAACGGTTTTGTAAACAAGATCCGGATGGGATACTACGTGGATTCTTGGTTTCAAGACTCTCGAAATCTGGACAAGTACGGATTGGTGGAGGCCGCAGGATTCTTTTGGCACGGAGATCAAGTTGTTGTGCCGAATTCGGGAGACCTTCGAGCGAAGATTATCTCCGAATTCCACAACCCAACGACCGCAGGTCATGTGGGACCTCGAAAAGTTGGACAGACACTCTCGGACCACTATTGGTGGCTAGGATGGAGTGTCAATGTCCATAAGAATTGCATGACATGCGATCCATGCCTTCGGAATAAGGTTAGTAACAAAAAGCCTGATGGACTCCTCCAACAGCTTCCCATTCCTGGGACTCCATGGGAGTGCGTCAGCATGGACTTCATTACTTGTCTTTCGGACACAGTTTGTGGCCACGATGGAATACTAGTGGTTGTGGATTTTCTGACAAAGATGTCACAATTCATTCTTACAACCACTGACGTGAACACAGAGGAGACCACTCGTCTCTTCTTTGAGGGTGTTGTAAAATACCACGGCTTCCCGTTGCGCATTATCTCCGATCGAGATCGAAAATTTTCTAGTAAGTTCTAGCAAAATATGCACGAGTACTTAGGCAGTGATTCGCAAATGTCGACAGCATTTCACCCTCAAACTGACGGACAAACAATGCGTATGAATCGCACTCTGGAACAAATGCTCCGCATGTACGTGGACCCTGCCATGCATGACTGGGACGAATTCCTAGCACCGGCAGAGTTTGCGGTGAATAACTGTGTGAATGAGTCTACACAATTCACACCGTTTGTGTTGAACAATGGTCGGCATCCAACGGTGCCCTCTTCATTTGTGAAGAGTGGGAATACAGGGGAACAGGTTCCTTCTACTCAAGCCTTTGCCAAACGCATAGACTCTTTGTTACAGGAGGCAAAGGGTCATCTTCAAGCTGCTCGGCAATGACAAAAGGCATATGCCAACAAAAGTCTCCGTGAGGTCTCGTTTGACATCGGTGACAAAGTGCTTCTTAGCACTAAGAATCTTTGGCTGAAGTCGCGAGGGGCACGGAGACATCTACCGAAGTGGATTGGGCAATTTCCCATTATTTCACGCATCGGGCCAATGGCATACCAATTGCTGCTTCCGCCGAGTTTGAAGATACATGACGTGTTTCATGTGAGTCTGTTGGCTCCATACATGGCTGAGGAAACCGTTCAGCCACCACCAGAAGTCCTTGCTGCCGATGGCCAACACGAGGTTCTGTGCCTACTTCATCACCGAGAGCGTACTCTCCGGTCACGGGTTGTTAGGGAATACCTTGTTTTTTGGGCCAGGTGTGGACCTGTACATAACTCATGGGAGCCCGAGTCTCGGTTGCCTATAGGGGTGGTCAGCGAGTATTGGAGCGAGCTGGCAGCTCGTACCAATTGACGCGTGTTAGGGGGCCTCACCTAAACGTGGAAAGAGTTAACAACATTCCCAAAGGGCGGCATTCATGGACTGCAACCATAGGAGGTTCGGGACGCCCAACATGGTTGATGCGCGGACGCTCCAGCCTAGAGGGGGGAGGCCGCTAGCCGTGCTGACCGACAAGCTGCAGCTTAGGTTCAACTGCCGTGCACATGTTCATGTTTAGCTGGTGATTGAAATTATTAATTTCCTTTCACAATGTTGATGACTCAATCACTCACTATCCTACTTGTTGTTCATGAACCGGGACGGTTCATAACAACTGGGGAGGAATGTAGCGGGAGGGCCGGTTCAGCCCTCCCTCCTCGCTGAAGCGAGGGGTGGATGCGCACCACCCCTCGCGTCAGCGAGGGCTGGCTGGTGGCCTGCACTTCGCTGGCCGCCGGCCAGCTTGCTGTCGGCCGGCTGGACGGCCGGCGGCCGGCCAAGCGACCGGCGGGCCACTAGTCGGCCAGCCGCCAGCCGCCGATTGCGGCCTCAGCCCGATCGGCGGCTGAGGGGTCACAAGGGCCTCGAGGGCGAGGCCTCGTGGCCTCGTGCCCTCGCCCCCCCTCGCCCTCCTTGCAAACGAGCAAGCGAGGATGAGGGATAGGGGGAGCGAGGGTGAGGACGAGAGATGAGAGAGAACCGGCACAAAATGGCCAGCGTGTCTCGCACGCGACGATTTCACGCGAGAACGTCAAAACGTAAATCGAAGTTCATTTGCGACAAACGTCAACATAAAATAAACAAAATAACTCATGCGAATACACGAGTTTGAGGTAAACACCCCCGGTTTGGGTCCCAAAACCAGGGGTAGGGTTAAAAACAGAAATGGGCCTCTGGAGACTCGAAAGATTCGAGTCTCTCTGCTCTGGGTCGTTGATGACGATTGTCCCTTAGTCTTGCAGAAGGGGTAAACCCCTGACGCGGACTGAGAACGCCATTTTGCAAACTCCGACGATAGCTTCAAAGCAAGAGGTGGAGGTTCGACCCGTTACAGGATATGTCATTCCTTTTTTTTAGACGTGTGGATATCGTGGCTTTCATTTAGTCCATATTGGGCATGCCGTGCCTAATTTGGTGGGTGCGGACATGCCAGCTTAAATTTTGGACATGGTGGGTATCTAGTCGCTTGGTACTTGCGCCAAATGGAACGTAATTCAGCGTGAGATGAACTTCAATGCTACTTGTAGCTGAATGATCCTAGTGAGGAGGAGAGCGAGGGAAGTAGGAAGGACGAGCCAATCACCCTAGACATCAAATTCCATGGATGCTTGATTGTTCAGTGATGAGCGTAAGAGAACACACGCTAAGTGACGAGAGGGAGGCAAACGAGGGGAGCAAGAGCTCGCTCCCCACGATCGGATGGGGAACGAGCCCACGTGCGATCGTGGGTTTTTCCCATTTGCCCAATCTTGAGCCTGTCAGCAACATGCATCCTGGACAGTAGCACCTGGGCTATCCTAGTGTCAACAATAAATCTGGGTATGCAGGCCTGTGCTTTAGGCAATCCTAATGCACCCTGTGAGTGTGACTCTGAACGGTCTCCTTGTGAGCTGGCGCCATGTGAATGGTGACGTCAACGCCGGTGTCACTCCAACATCAATTGTCTGCGTCAGTGCGATGAGTGTTCAGCGAGGCTAGAGGTCACAACAAAACTGTGAGACATAAACCAACACTCCCCCATGACCCACAGCCGACGCATAGAGACATGAACTCACAGTCACAAACAAGTGTCGCAAGAAGTGACAGACGACTGTACACGCACTAGGAACGACAATTCACCCAGGATCACCACGTGGACACAACAGCCCAACAGCATGCACGGCCGCCTTAAAGACGTTACTGTTGAGTGCCTTCGTCAGGAAGTTTGCTCGCTGCTGTCGTGTATCAACCCAGACGACCTCGAAATCACTTGTAGCAATGCGTACACGCACAAAATGATGCTCAAGATTGATGTGCTTCGTGGGTGTGTGATGCATGTCATCATGTTCAGCAATTGCCTTCGTGCTTTGGTTGTCACAGCATAATGTGATGCAGCGGATGGGGACGCGCAGTTGGTGTACCAAGCGACACAGCCATACCCTCTTGCAAGTGCCTGCACCGAGAGAAACATACTCAGCCTCACTGGAGCTGCGGGCCACATAACCCTCCTTACCACTCTTCCACGACACAGCGGTCCCCCCAACAAGGAAGATGTAACCTGTACGGCTGCGTGCATTGGTGTCATGTGCCCAGTCGCTATCCGTATATCCATCCACGACGACGGATAATTGTGCACGATAGCACAATCCAGTGTGGGCAGTGGAGAGGGCGTACGTGACAATGCGTAGAGAAGCCTCCATGTGGCGGGCTCGGGGAGCCTTGGAGAACTGGGCCAGGAAGTTGACGGAGGAGGCGACATCTTCCCTGGTCGTAGTCGCCAGGTACATCAGTGACCCAATGACGCGGGGATAGTCAGTCACATCGACTGTCTCCCCCGTCTTAGACATATTCAGTGTCTTCAGCAGCCTCTGACCTGCTGGGGTCATGGGTGTGGACGCAGTGGGTGTGGACTCTAGTAGTGAGGCAAAACGCTCCCCTAGACTGCGTACGTAGCCTAGAGAACATGGAGCGTGCAACGAGAACGATCACGCTCAAGCTCCATGCCCAAGAAGATGCGAGCAGGACCCAAGTCTTTCATCTTGTACGTGGACTGCAGGAGTGTCTTTACTCACTGGACAGTGGTCTGACTAGGCGATGCTATCAGCAAGTCGTCCACGTAGACGAGGACAGCGACGAATGGGGGAAAGGTTGGACTGACAAAGAGTGATGGATCCATCGTACTACGTCGGTAACCTCCTTTCTCAAGAGTGGATGTGATGTCTTGGTTCCAACACCGTGACGACTGCTTCAGGCCATAGAGAGCCTTTCGTAGTCGCCAAACTCGATTGTGCGTTCGGAAAATCCGGGAGGTTGGACCATGTAGATCTCCTCATCCAACTGTGCGTGGAGGAACGCATTATTCACATCCGTCTGTTCTAACTCCCAGTCGTGGTGAGCCACAAGACTCAACAGTGCTCTGGCAGTGGTATACCGCCCGACCGGTGCAAACGTCTTGACGAAGTCGACGCCGAGGACCTGGGAGAACCCCTTTGCCATGAGGCGAGACCCCCTCGACGCCCTTGATGACCGAGTGGTCATCAAGGGCGTTGAGCCTGTCACGCATGGTAGCCTCCCAGTGCTAAGCGTCAAAGGCTATGCGGGCTTGACGCACAGCGGTCGGCTCAGGGGTCAAGGCAGTGGTGACCGACGTGGCGTGACACTCGGTAATGCTGCTTAAGATAGCAGCTTCTAAGGCCCGCTCATGCTCAAAGGCGAGGAGCGTGTAGCCGAGGGCGGAATTGGGATGGATGATCCCAGTAGCCAAGCCCAGTGCATCCATGCCGGTGGGGAGAACAGGCGAGTGAACAGGCTGAGACGCAGACTGAGACGGAGGAGGGCGTGCCGAGGTTGTGGAGGTGTTACAACGGTTGGGTAAGGCATGAAGACACCCACCCCGGATGAAGGGTGAAACAGGAGCAGATTCAGTGGGGACATGCATGGGCGGGTCAGGCACCTGGACGGGAGAGGTCGCGTGAGAAGGGGCAATGGGAGGTGTGCCTGGGCTGGATGGGACAGCGGGAGACGAGGCAGACTGGGCAGAGTTAGTGACTGGAGACGATGGTACGTCAGAGGGGCTGGACGATACGTCAGAGGAGGAGGAGACAGAGAAGGTAGGGACAGGCCCTGACGGCAAGGACTGTAACGAGGGTGAGAGCTGCGGTGCAGCAACAGGGACCGCCGGACCGGCACGATCGACATCCCCCCTCAGCAGAGAGAGAGGCAGGAGGGAGGAGGCAGGAGACAGGCGACCAAGATCGCGAAGGAAGACGGAATCAAGGAATAGAGCATCGTAAGACTCGACAACATGCTGACGGACAGGGTCCCAAAAATGCTAGGCTTTGGAATGCGCAGAAACCCCGAGAAAGGGGCACAAACGAACGCGAGGAGACAGTTTCCCATCGCGGCGATCCTCTGGAAGCCTGACAGAAGCAATGCTACCCCATACCCGAGTGAGACAAAGATCGGCCCGATGACCATGCCAGCGCTCAAAGGGTGTGATAGTGCAAGTTAGGGGGCCGTGGGGAACACGGTTCCATACCCACGTCATGTAGCAAATTGCTTCGAAGGCAAAAGGCGACGGCAGACCGGACTCAGAAAGAAGCGTGCGGACACCGTCGGCAAGCGTACGGTTCCAACGCTTAGGGACTCCGTTTTGTTGGGGTGTGTAAGGAACGAACGTCTCCAGACACATCCCACAAGACTCGAGGAGATGAGCGGTAGGACCAAGGAACTCACCGCCATGGTCGTTGCGGAAAACGCGCAGCAACGATTGACAGGCACGCTCAGCCTGAACAAGCTACAATTCAACGACGGAACAAACATCGCTCTATTGGCGAAGATCGAACACCCAACAAACGCTGGAGACATCATCGGTAAGGCACAAGGCGTAGCGACCCACATCACCAAGAAGGTCATGAGGCAAAGGTCCCATGACATCCGCATGAACATGATGAAGGGGATGTGTAGAGTGAGACTCAGAAGGAAGGAAAGGAGAGCGATGCATTTTCCCTTGCGCACAATCAAGACAATCAGCAGGGCAAGTGGAAGGGAGGGTAGAGGGTGTGAGGCCAAGAGCAGGCTAGAGACGCAGCATGCTTTGAATAGCATCGGTGTGGACATGACCAAGGCGACGATGCAAGAGACGAATGAGGTCAGGAGTGAGAGAGGGTACAACGTGTGCAAGAGCAATGCGGACGGCGGGAGCAGAGGGGGCATGCAAGGGGACACGATAGAGTTTGCCGGACTGCACGCCATGGAGCACAGCATGTTGGGGGGAATGAAGAAAGACAGTGCCTATACCACGGCTAGCAGTGAAGTCCATGCCTTGATCATCTAGGGATGGCACAGACAACAGGCTGAGTTCCAGCGAAGGCACTTACAGAACTTTTGGCAGGTACGGAGCACCACTGGGTCTGACAAAGCGCACGACGCCCACACCTTGAACTGGCAGCAATTGAACGGACCAAGTACGAACAAAGCGGAAAGAACCGACGGGGCCTAACGAGATAAACGAGGGACGCACGGACGTCATGTGGTGGGTTGCCCCCAAGTCAAGGACCCGGAGGCCACTGGACACACGCATGGGGGGAAGCACACTGGACGTGGCGACAGTGCCAACGGAGGACGGAGACAAGGTAGAAAGGGAGAGACCACGAGGAAGGAAACCAGACTGCCAACGCTTAATCCACGGGACAGACGCACACAAGGCACCCAGAACGTGACCGGGAGGATCCCCACGAAGGTCACTGTCAGTCTGAAACACAAGACCTCTGGCCAGTGGTGCAACAGCATCACCTCCCTGATCGCAAAGGCATAGAAGCTGAAGGAGGGACTGCTCCAGGTGGCGCTCGCGATCACCGCGATCACCATCCATAGATGCCGGCGGAGCTCGAGTAGACACGCCGGTAGAAGGTGGGAACCACGGTGGAGCAGTGTAGGCCGATGACGGGGGACCAGCATACGCAGGGGCATCATAAGGAGGTGACCAGCCCCAGGGATAGGGACCAGGATACGAAGGTGAGGGCACACCAAAGGCGGCGTGAGCCTGAGTCGGGAGAGGGGTGGAGTAGCGCGATGGGACACCGGGACCGGAGGACGAGGGTGTAGAGGAGGAGCCGGAGGTGCGCGCTTAGTGGGCGCGCATCGCCCGGGCAAGGCGGAGGTCATCCGGTGGAGCCGGGCAAGTTCAAGTAGAGTGCTCAGTCGAGGCATAGTTCTAACACACGACGATGCCCGGAACTCGTGAGGAGGCAGCAGCACCATTGTCCTTGCTCTTGCCCTTGCCCTTTCCCTTGCCTTTTCCATGACCCTGGGAAGCAAGGGCAGAGGCAGGAGAGGAAAAGGAAGAAGAGGCGGAGGGGGAGGAAGATGCAGCGGAGGAGGAGGGTGGAGCAGTAGTGGTGAGCGCAGCAATACCCGTGACGACAGAGCGATGGAGACTCTTGTTCTAAAGACTAGTCCACCAAGCAGCAAGGCACTCGGACGTGAAGTCCCAGAGAGCACCAATCCCAGGAGGCGACCTGGGCAAGATAGGCTGCGTGGCAAGGCGCTGTAGCTCATCACCTTTGACGTTGCGAAGGAGATCGGACAGCTCAAGAATGAGACTGTTGACCATGGCAGAGAGTTGTCCAGGAGCCGCGTGGTCAAGCTCACGGAGGAGCTTGAGACCCTGAGCCCAATAGGCTTTGGTGGTCTCATCAGCGCGCATGAGGAGCGTGTTGAACCAAATCGTAAGCCCGCTCTGAGCAACCTGGCCTGTGACGGTGGTACGGTGACACAGCATAGCGTATGCGCCAATGGGGTCAGTAGGGCGCTGGGCATCAGGGTCAGCATTGAAGGTGCCAACATCATCAATGAGTGATTCAGGGGCAGCGACGATAAGGGCACGGACAGCACGGGAGGACTCAGCAGCAAATGGTGTGAAGGGAGCAATAGCTGGGGAGTAGTACTCCCACAGCTGCTCTCCCCGAGCCCAGGCGCTGAAACGCACCTCCCAAGAGGAGAATCGATGTGAAGAGGTAAGTGTGGGCGGTCGAGAAAAGAATTCATGCTGGCAAGGCGCAGGTAGAGGTGAAGCAGTAGCGGCACTGCTAGTGTGCGCAGCAGTAGAAGTACTAGAAGTAGAAGGGGTGACCGCCGAAAGATTGGGGTTAGCCCCAGAAGGGGGAACAGCAGACGTAGCGAGGAGGCGACTAAGCACAATGGCGGCTACTTCATCAGCAAATGCAGCGCGGTTGTCCTTAGCAAGCTTCAGACGATCTTCAGCTTCTTGCTTGGCCTCGTGAGCAAGGGCCAGCTGGCGCTCAAGGGTCGCAATGACTGACTCGTCGTCACCAGGCATGGTGACGACGTGCGGGCCCTGCCGGACAGATTTTGGCAGAGTTTTCCTGCCCCAGTGGGCGTGGGGAGAAATGGGGTTGCCTAAAGCAAAAGATAAGAATGCTGCAGGACAGCCCACCCCAAGTCAGACAGGATAAGCCACCACACAAAAGGCAGAAAAAGGAATGCAAGCAGGTATAGTGTGTAGGAGGGGAGACAGGAAGACGGACTGCGCAGGGTGGCAAGGAGATGTGGGACTGTAGAAGTAGCGGATGCAGAAAGGATGGCGAGTGTAGACGCAGCTGGAACCACCAGAGCAAGGGTTCCAGCGGTGAAGGCGGCACCGAGAGTGATGAAGGCAGCCGCAACAGAAACAGTCACAGTGATGAGGCTGGAGCCGGCAGATGGAGCAGATGCGGCCGTTGTGACGGCGACCGACGTAGAAGAGCGGATGGACGATGCTACGGCAGCTGTAGCAGACCAGCTGAGGCCGTCGCCGACGCAATAGCAGAGGCTGCTGCGGAGATTTGAGTGCCTATGTCAGCAGCGGCTGCAGCAATGGGTCCAACAACGGCTGCGGCCTCTGTGTACGCCTCTATGGAGCACCCGGCGGAGGTTCCTGCAGGGGCGTGCAAAGCTCTAGTGGTTGCGGTGAATGTAGCTGTAGCCGCTGCAGCTGCGTCTATGATAGGAGAAGTGGTACATGTGAGAGCACCCACAAGACTGATGATATCCTGTGTTAGTGCTGTGTACTGCTGAGCAGCGGCGGCCTCTGGGTTGACGTGCGACAGGTAATCCCCTCCAAACGAAGGGGTTGGGGAGTCGCTTCCCGGACAGTGACGTGAAGCGCGTGCAGTCGGTGCTGAGGCAGACTCGGACACCCGGCCGCCGCTCATGCCTCTGCAACGATGTTCGCGGCGAGGCAGCGCCCTCCCTCCATACTATCCACCAGACGGGAGCACTCCGAGACTGTCACGATTTGCCAGCGTGGAAGCTGCCGCACCACTGCAGTGGTGGAGTAGTGAAGCTGGCGGCAGCACCGGCAGCACAGAGGCACGAAGGCTGCCGCAACGTGTGGCACTGCTGCACTGTAGCTTCTTGTTGCAGCGTGGCTTGAAGTGCGATAGCCTCTGCTGATGCGGTTGACGCATTGTAATGACTGCATGCGCACTTCTGTGGTGGCTTAGAGTGCAGCTGCTGCGGCGACAAACGACTGCTGCTGCTTCGGCTACAGCTGCTTAAAATGCAGTTGCTGCAGCTGTGAGCGGCTGCTATTGCGTAGAATCCAGCTGCTTAGGATGCAGCTACTGCGGCTGTTGCGGCTGCGGTTGCTTAGAGTGCGGCTGCTGTGGCTGCCGCGGCTGTTGCGGCAAACAATGCTGCTACAGAGGGCCCTAAGTTGCACCTGCACCTGCACTCAAGTCAGCGGGTGTAGCAGTGTATGCTGACACCGCCGAGGCTAAGCCTGGTGCTGCTACTGCAAGAGCTTAGGTGTGCTAGACCCTAGGTCTCTGGCTGCAGTTGCTGTGGCTGTAACAGCCAGATCTGTAGTAGTAGCTGGAGTTGTTGCTGCGGGTGCATGTGTGCGAGCTGCTGATGTTCCTGCTACTGCGTTGAATGTGGCGGCGGCAGTGGTTGCAGGTACAGGCTCCGCAGTTGCAAGTGTTGGCATTGCAATGCAACTGCTACTGTTGCAGTTGCAGCTGTGGCGGCTGAGAATGCTGTGACTCAGGAAGGTGCTGCTACTTACGCTGCTACCGTAGCTGTGGCAGCTGCAGATCTTCAGCACCCGCGGACGCGAGCAGTTTCGTGGGAGAAAAAAAGGGAAACACCCGCGGGTGTCTTCACGTGGCTCCTGCTGCTGTCCGCCACAAGATGTGAGTGAGCATCGAGTTGCCGTGGGAGCGTGTTCCATTGCAGCTTGGCAGCAAGAGTACTCCACGTGGCACAAACAGTGGCGGAAGCGGCGGTGGCGACGGAGACCGGCCGCACACCAGGATCTAGCGCTAGATTCCTGAGTGTAACACCCCTCTCTCCACTGCTCTGATACCAGTAGCTGAAGGATCCTAGTGAGGAGGAGAGCGAGGGAAGTAGGAAGGACGAGCCAAGCACGCTAGACATCAAATTCCATGGATGCTTGACTGTTCAGTGATGAGCGTAAGAGAACACACGCAAAGTGACAAGAGGGAGGCAAACGAGGGGAGCAAGAGCTCGCTCCCCACGATCGGGTGGAGAGCGAGCCCACCTGTGATCCTTGGTTTTTCCCATTTTCCCGACCTCGACCCTGACCCTGCACTGGTCTTTTTATCTAAGACTGTCAGCAACATGCATCCTGGAGAGTAGCACCTGGGTTATCCTAGTGTCAACAATAAATCTGGTTATGCAGGCCTGTGCTTTAGGCAATTCTAATGCGCCCTGTGAGTGGGACTCTGAACGGTCTCCTTGTGAGCCGGCGCCACGTGAACAGTGACGTCAGCGCCAGTGTCACTCCAGCATCAATGACCTGCATCAGTGCGGTGAGTGTGCAGCGAGGCCAGAGGTCACAACAGAACTGTGGGACACAAACCAACACTACTCGACAAACAAAACACACCTACACAACAGAAATTTCGATTGCATAGTGGGCCATCAAAGCAGGTGAAATAAAGAAGGGAATATCATGGGAGAAAATTTCCAGGAATGAAAGCAAATTCAATCAAACATATCCAAAATATGGACCTAACTAACTCATAAATTGCACTACATATTTAACGCTTCCATAACACGCAACAACCTTCTATACTTTAAAAATGAATCATATTTTCTTCTATCGTTGTGCTGAGTTATCTACTTATTATAACTGAAACTACCATCTTCATCTTCCCCATTCATACCATCGCAATTTCAAACAAGGGCACATACATCCGAACTGTGTGGTTTACGACTCATCTAGACAAGAAGTACCGGGTTCAAATCACGACGAGGATAGGTGCCTGTTTCGAGTGGTTGTGCATAAAAAATGTCCACTTTGGATTGTCATGTCTGGTTTGTGCCTAGTACCAAGCTGCACACACACCAGGACCCACTATCGTTCAATTCCAGTTTCACATATTCTAATATGATGATTGAGTAACTGACAATGCTATTATATAAGAACAGTATCTTTGTTCGAATTGCCGGACGACATAACGCGCAGAATCGGCCTCAATACTCACGTTTCAACAAACAGCACCCAAAACAATTGCGGCCTCGAGAAGCATAGTACAGGATGTTTCTTGCTTCTACGATGCATATTTCAAAAAGCTCAACGACATCGTGTAGTTGCGCTAGAATTCATACAGCAAAAAAGAGGGTTGGGAATGCCAATCGCCGACTCTCATTAACCTGTGATGCCTGGAGTGCTTTTATGACTCGTCATTTTCTTTTGCGATGGAGCTAATGTTTTCCCACAAGTGGTGAAGTATGCCGGAAACCCGTCGGCTTCTCTCAACAATTCTCCATTCGTCATTTTTGCCGCCATCAACATGATCCTTTTTCCCTTACACCAACACCCGATGGAAATGCGCTCCCTAGGAAGGTCTCTCCGAACAACCAGGAAGCGCCAAGGCATCTTACAACTACGGTTTCTGATGGGAGGTTGTCCGCGTCAAGAGGGGGGTCGAATTAGACACCTCTCACAACTTTATCCTCAAAACAAATGATACCTTTTTTGTTGATTGAGAATGTGACTATTTCGTTCCACTTTGAAAACATAGTGAAAATGAGTGTTTTTGTGTGTGTCGTACATGGCTTACGGTGACCTCCTGGCTCATGTCCATCCACGTGCAGATCCGTGAGACTGGCAACGGTGGCAGAAGACCGGCGGCCGGCGGTGACGGGCACCCAGAAGACTCTCGTATCTTTTAGATTCGTGCTGTGGGATAGCACATAGGTGTGCAGCCTATCAGGATGTAGATCTGGTCGATGCAGCCGTTTTGGTTCAAACGGCTCGTCGTTCTGACGTGTCTGCAGGGAGTTATGGCCAAAACTGTGTTTTTGCCATTGTTTTGTCCTGCTAGAAAATAGTGCCCTTCTGCGCCGCTTGTGTGTGCATCCACTAGGTCTGTGACACTATTTAGGCTGTCCAGGCCTCGGTTGTCACTCTCTCTCTTCACACTTCAGTATTTGCAGCTTCTGACACTTGTACTTGTGTCCCTAGCCAACCCCTTGTTGTTCTCACCTTCACCTGTGTGTGCTAGTGAGTTAACTGGCCGGCTTGTACTGCCACGCTAGCGACAGCAGTGCTAGGAAGCTGTCTTTCATGGTATCACAGCAGAGAGCCAGTGCTTGCACAGCTGCGTAGCAAAGACGCAACAACCGCAGCAGCAGTGAGTGACCACAGCCGCTGCCTTGAGTAGTAGCAGTAGTAGCGCCTCCTGTCTTAGCGAGAGGTCCTGGGAGGACCCACCACCGTTCCAACCGTTTTCTTAACAAATCCGCGACATTTCCGTGGACGTTCCGCGACAGCAGCAGCCGCTCCGCAGAAACTCCACGGTGTTCCACGGTGACGAGGTCTCTGCAGTGGATGCGGCAGATCCGCGACTGCGACAGAACCCGCCGACAGTGCCGTGGATCCACCGTGGTGCACGCGGCGTTTCGAAGTCGTCACCCCGCGGTGACGGTGCCGCGGCAGATCCGCGGGGTTCCGCGGATCCGCGACGTTCCGCCGCAGTAGCTCCGCGGCGGTTCTGGAACACTCCGGCGGTGCTCCACGGTGTTGCGCGGTCATGAGTCTGCAGCAGTTCCGCGGCGATTCCGCGGATCGCCAGTCGCGGCAGCCCTGCGGTGGTCGCGGAACGCACTGACAGAGGTGTCCCGGCAGTTCGCGGTACCCCGCCGTGTTCCGCACCGGCGGGACCGCGTCCAACTCTAATTCATCTGCGGCAGTCCGCAGACATTCCGCGGTGAGGTATACCGTGGAGGTGTTCCGCGGAGGTGTTCTGCGGAAGCGTTCTGCGGAGGTGAGGTTCCGCGGTGAGGTGTTCCGCAACAACAACAAAAAAGGAGGGGGGGAACTGGCCGTCATGCCGAAGCTCATCCCCTTCAGCGGTGCCACCGATGTGGCTTCCGAGGGTAGCTCCGTCAGTGGCCAACGCCGGCCGCCGCCATCGTCACCACAGCGGCAGCAGCAACACTAGTAGCAGCAGTAGCAACCACATCAGCAGTCGCAGCCGCAGCAGCAGCAGCAGCCCCAACAGCAGCAACAGCAGCGGCCGCCGAGCCCGACGACATTGGCGCGGCAGGTGCGCGCGCAGGCTGACCTACAGGCGGAGAGCCGCAATACTTCGACGAGGCAGGTCGTTGAGCTACAGGACCTGATGAGGAGCTTACTGCCTCAGCAGCAGTAGTCCCAGCAGCAGCAGCATCCGTCCGCCGACCCGAGCGAGGACCATCTCGCTCTTGACGGTAATGCTGATGAGGTTGCGGAGAACCTCTACAACTCCGGTGAGGAGGGCGAGGAAGAGCTGCTGCGAGCATGCCTCATCCGCCTGGAGGCGCGCCGCAGAGCGCGTGAGGCCAATGCCGCCCTCAAGGGTACGAGCTCCAGCAGCGACGCCGGCATGAGCTCATCTCGCCACCCACTGAGCTTTGAGGAGCTGGCTTTGCGGGCCCGCCTGGGTAAGGGGATTTCCTCCTCTATGCCCGGCCCCGCATTGGCTTCGGCCGTCGCTCTGCCGACGGTCAAACCACCCAAATAGTTTGAGTCGGACTCGCCTGTCTTCCGGACTGGGAACAACTTCAAATCCTGGGAGCCGCGCTTCCGCATGTGGGCCATGAGCAAGGGAGTCCTCGCCTACTACCTCACTCCATACCAGGTGTCTAACCCCGCCCAGACACAGATGGCAATGCGCGCTGCTTCCGGCCTGATGAAGGCCGCCCCTGACTTTACCAAGGACTTCAATCGGTTCCTTGGCGATCCGCTGACCGGCTCGGGAGACCCTTGCGCGGCGTCGCCACTGGCTGTCACTCTTTTTTAGGGCGCCACCTTAACCCTGACGTCCTAGCGCCTTGCCGACTTCAACTCCCTCTGTCAGACTGCTCAGGAGTCCACAACTGACTACTGGCACCGGGCGATCCACCTGCACGAGGAGCTGGGAGACGATGCCCCCGCATAGTACTCCGCCCTCCAGATCATCCTCTACGGCATCCACCCCGACTACGCGCGCGTTTTCAGCAACTTACACCAGACCCTGCTGCGCGACATGGGGAGCGACGGGACCCTGCTACACTAGGCCACCCTCGACTTCCTGGAGGCCGCCGGCATGGATGCAGCGAACTGTGCTCGCCACAGCACCGCTTCAACTGCAGTTGCCGCCGCGTCCTCCTCCCCGTCGTCTACAGCAACAGTGGCACCAACTCAGGGGAAGAAGGGCCGCAAATCATCAGCCGGTGGTTCCGGCACCCGCAGCTTCAGTAGCACAAGCACAAGTAGCGGGAGCAGCAGCAGCAACAGCGGCGACAGCAACGGCTTTGGAAGCACGACGGGCCGCCGGTTCGTGTGCTTCAACTACGGGGGTGACCATCGCTACCCCGACTGCACTCGTCTGTCCGGCCGCCCATTGGACTGGGCAAACGTCACGCGCGGCCTGCAGCAGGTGCACGAGGCGCTCGTGCGCCATACATCCGATGCAACCGCCCGCTCGGCCGCCACTACCGCAGCCGCCCCAGAGCATTCCAACGCCACAGCAGGCTCCTCCGCTGACCCTCGCGACCAAGCGCTCGCCGACCGCGACAGGACGATCGTCGAGCTACACTAGCTTCTTGCCCTGCACTCATCTCAGGGAGGTGCGAGTGTGTTAACTGAGCCAAGGAGGTCCTACTCCCTGTGGACTGTCTGTGTCGTTGTGTGATGATGCCTGTGGTGGTCCCCATGTTTAGTCGTGTGCGCGCGACAGACCTGATGATGTGTCTTGGTTGCATGCATCTCATGTGCGCACCGCTGGTCGCCTTGTCGTGTCACCCGCCGAGCGCCCTGTTGCCGCGCCTTGTTTCGTTGCTGAGTGCCACGTTGCCCCTTGTACGCGTGTCATCGATGTCACCAGGGTCGTTCACTCTTGTGCCACCCATCACATGACGGGTCGCCATGACGCCTTCGTCGTCTTGTATCCTGTTGGCACTGTTTGCTCTGTCCGCACTGCAGCTGGCCATGACGTCCCTGTCCAGGGTGTTAGGGTTGTGCAGTTCACCGGGCCCGCTGGTCCTGTATACATCTCCGGCGTCCTCTTCGTCCCTGTTCTGGAACTCAGCCCGCTGTCTGTCCGTGCGTGCACCAAGATGGGCCTGGGTGTCACACACAAAGATGCCGATGTTCGCATCTTTGTGCGCGAGACCGAGGAGACCGTCCTCAGTGAGACGGTCGTCGATGATGTGTATCACATCTTTGGGTCCTCTACAAGTGCCCCCTCCTTGTCTCCTTCTCCCACTGCTCGTGTTTTTGTCATTGGTGCTCTGTCCCCCAAGCACCACCGTCTCCTGCATTGACGCATCTGCCATGTCCACCTGGGGGCTGTCGACAGGCTGCTCCGCACTCAGCCTGCTCTCGGTCTTGATGCGGCGTCCTTCAAGGCGTCGCCCACGACCGACTGCCTGTCCTGTGCTGAAGGCAACATGCACCGGTCCACCTATCTTGTGTCTGTCTCCAGGGCTCGACGGCCCTTGGAGCTTGTCCACTCCGACCTCTTGGGTCCGCTCCCTATCGAGTTTGAGGAGGACTGCGGCCGCTACGTCCTGACATTGACTGATGACTTCATGCGCATGCGCTGAGTCTACAGTCTGCATCCGAAGAGAGATGCCGCCATTGCTATCCGCACTTGGCTGGTCATGGCCGAGCGCCAATCCTCCCACCGCCTTCAGACTTTTCGCTCTGACTGTGGCGGCGAGTACCTCGGTGACATGGCCCGCTCCTTCACTAAGCTTGGTATCTTCCACAACCTCTCCGCTCCTATCACCCCCCAGCAGAACGGTGTCTCAGAGCATTGGAACCGCACCATGGAGGATGCGGTCCGCGCCATGCGCGCGGATAGTGCCATGCCTGAGGCCTTTGCCTTCGGAGGCATGGCGTATATGACCTGGGTCTAAAACCGCATTCCTCACGGCCCCCTTCCAGGTCACCGCACGCCCTACGAGCTGTGGTGTGGGCGCTGCGCAGATTTGCGCCCGTCTCTGGGACTCCCTTGCCTGTGTCTGGTTCACACCGGAGCAGCAGGAGAGTAAGCTCTCTCCGCGTGGCCGCATCTGCACCTTTGTCGGTGTCGCCCCGCGGTCGAAGGCCTGGCAGTTCTGGGACCCTGAGCAACGCCGCATCGTGGAGTCCCGTGACGCTCTCTTCTTCGAGCATCTCGCCTTATATCCACGCTCTCTGTGCTGCTCATCCCCCTGGGTGTGCTGGACCCGGTAGTGTGGGGGAGGCTCCTGTCACGGTTGGCACAGTGCCCCCGACCAGTATGGTTACTCCGTCGCCGACACCCCCGGTGCTATCCCCAGAGGCGACGCCCACCGGCACCTCCAAGCCTATCCCATCTACAACTTACTCCTCCGCCCCCTCTCAGCTCTCGCCCGTGCTCGAGTCCGCGTCCAAGCCTGCTTCTGCGTCTGCGGCCCTGCCTGATCCTGTGTCTGATTCCGTGTCTGAGGCCCTGCCTGATCCTGTGTCCGCGTCCGTGTCTGGCTCTGAGCCTTCTCAGCCTCCGGCCGTGGACATGCCTGCATTTGCCATTGGGCCGTCCCTGGCTACTGAGGCGCCGCCAGCCTCTAGTGGTACGCCTGCCATGCGATCCACACCGCCATGTGAGTCGGCAGCGGCCACTGATCCTGCCCCGTCGGACCCTTACACACGGGCACCCGGCGGACGCCTCCACCCTTGCCCCGCACGCAGCATCATCAGCGGTGACCCGGGCACGAAGGCCCTCGGCCTGAGTACTCGCGGCCTCACTGAGATTCACCTTGACTGTGCCACCGGCATGGCACTACTTGCTCATGAGCGCGATCTCGCTCGAGATGCCGCTGAGTCCATGGTGACGGTCAACCCTCCCTTTGCGGCATACGCCCTGGCTACACGCAGTGCACCACTGCTGTCTCCCGATCCCACTAGCCTACCTGAGGCCTTGCCAGCCCCGACGCTGAGCAATGGCGTGCTGCTTGTCAGGCTGAGCGCGATGCCATCCGAGAGCAGGGCGTCTTTGAGCTGGTGGACTTGCCAAAGAACCGCAAGGCCATCAAGGCCTAGTGGGTTCTCCGCAAGAAGCTAAAACCAGAGGGCACTGTGGAGCGCTACAAAGCGCGCTTGACAGCAAAGGGCTTCTCTCAGGTCCCTGGCGTGGATTACACCGAGACCTTTGCCCTTGTTGGCCGGATGACGACCACGCTCATGCTGCTGAGCCAAGCGGCACAGCACGACTGGGAACTCCATCAGATGGATGTCTACAACGCGTTCCTGAACGGGGACCTTGAGGAGGAGATCTACATGGTCCAGCCACCCGGCTTTGAGGATGGTACCGGTCGCGTGTACTGGCTACAAAAGGCCTTGTACGGCCTGAAACAGTCACCTCGCTGCTGGAATCAGGAGATCACCAGCACGCTGAGACGCAATGGGTACGTTCAAAGTGATGCTCACCCATCACTGTTCCCCTCACAGTCCCCAGCACCGCTCGCTGCCATCCTCGTCTACGTGGACGATCTTCTGATCGCTTCGCCCGACCTGGGAGCAAAGAACACTGCCAAGGCCGTTCTCTCACGGCCTACAAGATGAAAGATCTTGGTGAGGCCTCTGTCTTTTTGGAGATGGAGATCGTGCGTGACCGTGTCCGCCGCACACTCCGTGTCCATCAGGGACGCTACGCATAGACTGTGGGGGAGCGCTTTTCCGACCTCTTCGCTGACGTCCGCACAGCCTCCACGCCCATGACCCCTGAGGGGCAGGCTGCCCTGAAGGTGGATGACCCAGCTGACCTGGGGGAGCCAGTCGATGTGACCCTGTATCAGCATGTCATTGGCTCGCTCATGTACTTGGCCACCACGACACGGCCCAATATAGCCTTCACTGTCAACCTCCTCGCCCAGTTCTCACAGGCTCCACGCCAGCGAACACTGGAGGCCGCAGTCCGGTGTGTGCGCTACATCCTGTCCACCGCACGCTTCGGCCTGTGCTTTCGCGAGCAGGTGTCCGTTGTGCTCGATGGGTACACAGACAGTGACTCGGCGTGGAGTCCAGATGGCATGAGCCGCACCAGCTACATCTTCCTCATTGGAGGCACTGCAGTGTCCTGGCAAAGTGGGAAGCAGGGCTGCTTCACACACAGCACTGCTGAGGCAGATTATGTTGCTTTTGGCGCCGATGCAGCGGAGTGTGTCTGGCTCCTCCGTCTGTTGCGTGAACTGCGTCAGTCCATTCCCCCTCGTGGTTCTCCAGTGTGAAAACATGAGTGCGGAGGCCATCGCCAAGAACTCAGGTGTGTTCCATGCACGCACAAAGCACATCAATGTCGAGCACCACTTCGTGCGTAATCTGGTTGATCGTGGTGAGATCCGAGTCATCCACGTGGGCATTGACAGGCAGTGCGCGGATTTTCTGACCAAGGCTCTGGGTCCTTCGAAGTTTCATGCGGCCACTCGTTCCGTGAGACTCTGCCCCATCCTTGTTGCAATTTGATTCCTCATGTGTCACCTTGCGTGTGCTCTGTTTGTTGCTTGCAGCGTCTGTGCGTTTCCTACTCTGTACAGTGTTAGTGTCTGCATGTGCATGGACGTCTTTCGCCCTCCAGTCATGGGGGAGTGTTGTTGTGTGTGTCGTACACGGCTTACGGTGACCCCTCGGCTCATGTGCATCCATGTGCAGATCCTTGAGACTGGCGACGGTGGTAGAAGACCGGCGGCCGACAGTGACGGGCGCCCAGAAGACTCTCGTATCTTTTACATTCGTGCTGTGGAACAGCACATAGGCATGCAGCATATCAAGATGTAGATCTCGTCGATGCGACCGCTCTGGTTCAAACGGCTTGTCGTTCTGATGTGTCTGCAGGGAGTTATGGCCAAAACTGTGTTTTTGCCACTGTTTTGTCTTGCTAGAAAATAGTGCCCTTGTTCGCCGTGTGTGTTTTCATCCACTAGGTCCGTGACATTATTTAGGTTGTCCAGGCCTCAGTTGTCACTCTCTCTCTCTCCCTCTGCACAATTCAGTATTTGCAGTTTCTGACACTTGTACTTGTGTCCCTAGCGAACCCCTTGCTGTTCTCACCTTCACCTGTGTGTGCTAGTGAGTTAACTGGCCGGCTTGTACTGCCACGCTAGCGAACACAGTGCTAGGAAGCTGTCTTTGAATGAGGACGTTCTACTAAAATTGGTCCGAAACCCCTAGATTTTCTCAATGGAGCATATGCAGGCCCTCCTATTACACATACCCTTACTTTTGAGAGTCATTTCTCTAGGCAAGCCACCAGACATGGAAGACATTGGGTTTTTTCTTCCCGTACATTGAAAGCCTTTCAACCGGGTGTCCAATGACATTGTGAAGTTCCAACCCTTTTCATGCGTGGGGATGCCAATGCATACGGAGCATCCTCTCAATGAACGAGAAGAATGCGGAACATGGCATGCAAACAAAGCCAAAGTGGAAATCCTGAATAGAATCCATCCCACCTCATAAGAGTCTGGTGCACACTCCACCCATTACACAACCTTAACCACTTGCCCCACGTAACCAAGGTCATTTCATGGAAGGTTGCACCAAAAAACCAATAGTGCAGCCTAGAACAACCCTCCTCACGCCTATGCACCTCCTCCTCCATCAGGATCCAGGACACTTGATTCGGCACGTACAAGGAGTCGGATGGGTACTTGTTCACACTTGCACGCCTTTGATTCTGAGTGCTTAATGAAGCCACCAGTTGTGAGTAGCTGATGTTTGAGTGTAGAGACAAAAAGCTTGTACAGACTATTAAAAACATCACTCACTCGGGACAAAGCGCACTTCCTCCTGCAACACCACTCCATGTTCTCGATGCACCACCTCCTTAACATGTGCAATGAGCTCCTTCATGTCATGAGACGTACATCCGCCCACATTCACCAGAAAGTTGGCATGCATGGGAGACACTTGCGCGCCACCGAGTCGCACGCCCTTCAACCCAGCTCGCTCAATGAGTGCGCCTGCGGGTAGAGGATGGGGCACTGTAGGAGTAGAGCCTGGGTTACGGAAGACCGAGCCCACTGACTTGGCCAGAAGAGGCTGTGTTGCCCGCCGTCTGTGCACAGTCATGCGGCATAAGGGTTGAAATGGATTGGAGTGCTGTCACTTGGGAGGAACATGTATCGTGCAGGCATTGCATCAATGCGGAAACTGATGCGAGAAAGTTGGACATTCAGATCTTGACAGAGATCAGAAAATGACAGAACCTGTACAGATTGACTGCAAAAATGAGAGAACCTGCAAACTGCTAGCTTGAGCGGGTTGGTGGGGGGGGGGGGGGGGGGGGGGGGGGGGGGGAGAGGGGGAGAGGGGGAGAGGTAAAGATCTGCGGCGCTTGCGCTCCTGCTACTGAGATGTTCCTTTGAACTGTCACAGAAACAGAAGGCACGCTGGCCACCCACCTGTCCATGTATGCAACCTGCCGCTGCCGCGCTGCACTGCATCGCCTCAGCTCGAATTCGGCAGCAACAATCACTGCCCCTTGCATGGTTTGAAACACAGAGCTGCGGTACTCAAACGCCAGCTTCTCCCGCGCTAGTCTCTGCAACTCGAAGCGCTGTTGTCCACTAGTACTGCTGTTGGTGGTGGTCGTGGTGATGGTGGTCATGGTGACGGTGGTGGTGGTGGTGGTGGCAGGAACAGGGACAAGGAGATCAACAAACGTCAGCGTGTCGCAGACTTCCTGCATGCACCACAGATAGGCACAAAGAACGGAAACAAAGACAGAGAGTGAGGCAGAGAAAGAAGGTAGTAACGGCACTGAGTCTGATGATCACGCCTTCCATGCTCTGAATTTCAGAGCTGCAGAGAACGCGGACGATAGCTGCTCCACAGTGAGCCTCTGCTGCTCAAAAGTGCTCTGATTCCCCAAGCCCGCTGCCGTTGTCGCTGCAGATGGTCGTGCTGATGGTGATGGTGATGGCAGCGACATGTTTTGCATCTCCCCAGGTGTCAGCATGTAGCGAAACTTCTGTTTGGAAAACAGACGAAAAAACTCAAAGAGCAGACAGAGAAAGAAGAAATGGCCTGATCATAACTCATTCCAAGCTCAGAAACAGAGAGGTGACTCATGCAAACATCAGATGCTCTTCTGTCATCCTCAGCAGCTGCAAATGCTGCTCATGCTTAAGTGTAATGCTGCTGCTGCTGCTGCTGCTGCTGCTGCTGCTGCTGCTGGTGGTGGCAAGATCAGGAAGAAGGACATTCACAGATGCGAGCATGTCGCAAATCTCCTCTGTGTGTCTGTGTGTGTGTGTGTGTGTGTGTGTGTGTGTGTGTGTGTGTGTGTGTGTGTGTGTGTGTGTGTGTGTGTGTGTGTGTG